>CP135538.1:3111102-3213828 GCA_032402905.1 Khaya senegalensis | reverse complement strand
TAAAATACCTATACAGCATTGTATGTCCCATGTTTGTATTTATATATTTATATGGTAGGTACGCTTGTATATACATACGTAATTATGCCCTTATGATTGAATGATTGAGTAGATGTTGCACTTGATATTTTGCAATACTATTTGAATGAACATGTGTGTATACGTTAGTATGTTATAATTATTATGCCGTAGTAAGGTAATGAGTGTATTTTGACTTGTGATGATATGTTGGGATTGCGTGTAATGACGCAATATATAATAACCGATTAAAATATGTATCTGTGAATTTGTATTAATAGTGATATAGTGTATCCATGTGTTTGGATTGTAATATATATATCTGTGTTTTATCTTGATTGTTGTATGGTGTATTTATATGCCAGAGTGGAATATATTTTCATGACTTAATACTGCTAGTCTTACGATAAATCCATGCATGTAAAGTCATTTTTAGAAAATAAGGACTAATAAATGTGTTTTATAGGTAATTATATTACTTATCATGAAATTATTAACGTGCTGCTTGAGTAATGTAGGCAAAATGGTCATGTTGTCATGACTGAGTCGACTATGAATAAATCTGTGTGGATAACTGGTATAATTGGGATAATTATGGATCGGTAGTTTTTCCGTTACCCTAGTAAAGTCGCTCAGGATGGAGCAGTATCATTATAGTAAGACTGTGGTGCCCTTTGGGGTATGTTGAACCCACAGCAGCTCTGAACTGACAATAAAACTGTGGTGCCCTTCGGGGTATGTTGAACCCACAGCAACTCCGGATTGATAATAAGACTGTGGTGCCCTTCGAGGTATGTTGAACCCACAGCAACTGAGAAATGATAATAAAAACCATGGTGCCCGAAGGGTATGTTGAACCTATGGTAGGAAGCGGCTGTTCTCCATGGCATCCTTAAGTACGTGCAACCCATGACAGAACTAATTATACTGTTGGTTTAAGGAACCCGATGTGGGCAAATGACCATTGTATACATATATTGAAGTGTACGGTGGATATCATGACCACGATCCATAATTTACTTAATTATAACCGATCTATAAGGAAATGAATTCTTGTGTCTACTAGATTCAAACTATATGGTAGAATACTTCTATCTGCTAAGTGTTGCTTGTGTTTGTGTGAATAGCGATGAGACAGTAACACGTTGTGTTTTATTTGGTATGGGGACTGTCCTGGTTTTCTTGTACAGGTAGCGCAGCTTATATGTGTAGGCAAACTCTTGCCGAATTTCTATAAGAATACTATTCATACAGCCATTTATGACCTCCCTTTGTATTCTGGTTTTCATATGTAGCGGAGGGTCTAGGATTACCTTTAGTTGCAGTCACAAACAGATTATTGTTATGATTGTGAATTGCGGAAACGGCGGAAGTCTAATCACACCTTGGCAAGTGTCAATTCTTTGATAGAGAACTTAAGCTTGCAAAAACAGAGAGCTAGCATTAGCTTGAAAAAGGGGAATTAGTATTTAAATAAGATAATGGGTGAGGTAATAATAGGCTACCTCACTTCTAGTATATAGAATCCTGTTCAACTCATCGATATGTTGGTGAAATGAAAAGAATATATGTGAATTCATAATAAGATTAAAGATCATGTGAGAAACTTGAGAATATTGTGAAAAAGGCGCATTGGATGTATTACAGGTTATTCGACATATTAGTTTACACGTTTATTCGTATGGTTAAGAATACGATAAGAATATGATGGTGCAGGAACTATGTTATGAGTTTACATTGTTATTGTTGGTATACTTTAGTGAACGACTAGGATTAGATTGATATGTGTCCTTAGAATAGTATAATCAATGTTTGATGTAGGTGAAAGAATCCCTAGTATGGGATAAAGAACGAAAGACGTGTATTTGTGATTATGGTACAACTGTTCGGTTGTTTTGATTCAGTGAGAATAATAAGATAATATGAATGTATGATAAAATAGACTGGTAATGAACCAGTATTGAGATAATTGTGATATGTGGATCGAATATGTATGTTCCATCTCACTCAGCTGGGTTTGTAAGCCAGTTTCTAATGGATGTGTGACGTTAAGACTGTGGTACCCTGAGGGGTAGGTGGAACCCACAGCTGTCCTCCAAATGGCCCAGTGGCCTAGAGTAACAACCATGATCCATGATGTTTCTAAGTATAATCGATCACTTGTAAACGCAATAAAATTTCTATGACTAACCTTCCGAGAGTGGAAATGGCATACAGAAACAGTGTTACCGTTTTTACTAATACCTTCGGTTGTATCTATAATTAGGTGTTTGAAATATTTGTATCCTATGTGAGTATTGACTGTGTGCCTAGGATATTTTGGTTATCTCGGGCCGAGTGTGTGATTGATATTGTGTGATTATACCGGCTTCTAAGCAGTTCCTCTGTATGGGGCCGCGACATTAGTTGTTATCTATACGAATAACTATGTAATGATTTTATATGGTCATGTAGGTGTTCGTTGATAAGAATAGAAATAGAATTTCAACAGACACAGGTGATAAAGTGATTCAATTAGAAAATATATTGTTTAAGATTGCATTATCTGTGTATAGTATATCATGAGGAATGTTACTCTGATTGAGATATTTACACAGAATTCATAGATGATATAGTGCTTAGAGTTCTAGAGTAGATGATATGATATCTTGTGTACATTGTTGAGCCTGTGCTTGTCGGTACATGTACATTGATATGTGGACATACTTTTACTTGTGTGTGTGGAATAGTGTGAAATGGCCAAAATAAGTAAGGATTCAGGTAACATGCTCCTTCCTTTATTTAAGTATTGTATTATCTTACTGAGTCATGTGGTGTGCTCACCCCTTTGTGGGATTTTATTTTCAGGTGAATATGATATAGCGGTAGCGGTTCCGGAAAGTACAATTGAGGCAAAAGATTTTCAGATGGGGCATAGTATATCTAAGGTTTAGGCCATTGTTATGTAATTTCCTTTCTGTGTACTCTAAAGTATTAATTTCATTAAAATGCATAACAATTCTTTAGAAAAAAAAATAATACTATTTTAGTTGTTACTATTTATGTAGTTACTTTCTATAAATTCTTTTGAACAAATGAAAACTTCGCTTCACTATAAGAAAGCGTTGATTTTTGTCTTTTCGATAATTTCAATGTACTATATGCCACATGAATAGAAATGAAAGGAAGGGGGTGTTACACACAGGGTCCGTAAAAAGTTTTGTCATTCCTAATTAAGAGTAATATCTAACAATGTATTATGAATTATAATTAAAAATAATAATAATACCAACTTTAATAAAACATATTCCTATACAATCAAAGTATGATTCAATTTGTTGCCTCATGCATATTCCACCAAAAATTTTAGAGTATAAAAAATATTTACTCTATTAAATTATAGTTTTTTCTTTACTAATGGTAGTATAATTTTAGAGTTTTTAAAACTTCTTTTAGAACTTGCCATGACCACTGACATATGTTATTACTTATGTCAAAATCACTCTTCTTGAGATATTAGCTTTATACTATCTAAAGTAACAAATCATTTATTGAACCCTTACAACATTTGTGTGCTTTTATTAGCTAATCATTAGTCTATATGTAATCTTTCTATGGATGACTGAGGTGTGATGTCAAAACATTTAAGATTCACATATAAGGTATCATGAAGACTTTAAATTTAAGAATTAGTCATATTATCATAACTTAGAGAAATTCTATAAGCATGTGGATAACACTCCATATAGATTCCCAAGTGAGTGAGTTTGATATACTTATTTTCTAATAAGTATCTATATATTAGACTAAGTGAACGTTTTTACTAATAACTTATAAGATTAGTTACTTTGTTTTTCTAAGAAATCAAACATAATATATGCTTATTTAAGTGAATTTATCTATGTTTTACTATTGATAGTACTTTACTTTCTTAGCTTGATTCTTATTCAACAATAATTTGCCAATAATTATGATTTGCATCAATTAAATTAAAAGGTAAAAATGTCATTGCCTTAGATTATGTTAAATATATGTAACTGCATGAGCTATATGCTATACTCATTCATTCGACCTGATAAAACACCTTAGTAATAGGTATATGAAATGATACCCTATTTGTCTACAACCTTTTAGAATCACAATATTTTTGCTTGGGAACATGCAAAATCTCTGTTTCGATAGTTACAAGAAAAAGGACATGATGGAGGAATAATAATGTGACGGGCACTAGTGTGGTTGGTGATTAGAGATCATCTACACAAACAATGCAAGATCATTGCTACTGATCTTACATGAAACTATAACTTAAAAAAGTGAATGTAAAGTAAACTAGCATTAAAAACAACATAGCAAAAAATGGAAAGGCTTCAAGATAAGGAATTTATTTATTGAATAATAAAAAGGGTACACTGAGCCAGTTGTTCGTCATCTATCTACTTGTATGTCTTTAATAAGATAGCAAAGTTGTTCATAGTTAGTTACACAAAAGACTCTTCTAAATTATTGTATTCATGCAATCTTATGTTCATGCCTCAAAAAAATTAAAGTGTGAGTACATTAAGTTGAGAAAAATGATTATTGCAGAAACATGCAATGTCTGATCCTTTCATTCACTTAATGATTACAAAGAAACAAGTAAGTTGTTGACTATTATTGACCATGATCACATTGATTGTTGTTCAATGTTTTTTAAGTCATGACAGAGTGAGATCGCATAATCTAGCCAAAAAATCGACTAGTCTTGAATGTAAAAATAATAAAATTCTTAAAACTTAAAAGAAAAAAATTTTAATTATTATAAGCCTTGTTTTAAAAATAAAAACTAATATATTTGTACTAACTCTAAAATATAAAATCATAAAAAATACTAAAAATATTTCTAATTATAACATATATATTAAAACGACCTGAAAACATATCAAAATAGAAGTTTTTGACTTCGAAAATGACCTCACTCAAGTAAACGACACATTAAAGAACTTGAAAAGAGCTTTTTGTTGATATGCTATACCTTTCGTAACTCTTTTAAGATTAAAAGTTATGACCTCTGAAGATTTAGTACTTAAAAATAATTGACCACGTCAAACCATTAGAAGGAGGGTCATGAACCTCATCCTATATAGTAGCAAGAGAAAATTTTAGAAGTTAAAAGAAATAGCGTGTTATCATTCTAGACACGAAAAAGGAACTAGGTTGATCAAACTTCCAATTTGAACACGATACTAGAAATGTGAAGGACATGCTTATCTTTCCATAGAAATTAAATTATAAATTCTTTCAAAATCTACAAAATATTTGTAATGCTCTTAATTTTAAAGGGTCAACTAATACTAAATTATTCACAAAACTTATATGACTATGAGAAATTTCATATGACTCATAAAAAAACTTAAAAATAAATTAACTAGTCAAATATTTTTAATTATGAATAACTACAAATTTTTAAAATAAATTCTATAATTAAAAAAATAAAATATAATAAAATTTTCAAAAGTCCTAATACTTAAAGAACCAAGGGATAGTAGAAGCTCAACCAAATTTGTCCTCTAAGTATACAAACCTTCTATTATCTAGAATCATAATAAAATATAGTGAGTTTTAAACTTAATAAGTATACTAAATTTTTATATATACAAAATACATACATACCTATATACAATGCATGTACATGATTTGGTATAAGATGAAATGTAACATCTTCAAATCTAGGTATTCCTCTGAAACCTTAGTATAATTATTTTTATGGTATATCTTGAGTTTTGAACTGTGAAATATATAAGATAATTTTAGGAACCCTAGTTAGAGCCATTTTAGCAAAAAATGGGTCAAAATAATAGGAAAGGGCAAAATTATCATTTTAGGTAGGTGTCGATGGACCAAATGAGAGACGATTGAGTTAAAGATTGTATTTTAGTTATTATTGAAGAAAAATATAGGTTGGATAACTTTAGAATGGCAAGAATCGCTTATTTGTAAAAAAAGAGCAATTTTATTAAAAAGGATAAAATGGTCAATTTGGCAGGGCCACGAAGGTTAGATTAAAATTTTAATTTCTAGAAATATTAAAAATATTGTTAGAAATATGTAGAAAGAAACAGAATTGAATTTAGATAAGAATACCCTTAAAAAAAGAAAAAAAAGGACCAAAACGATGAATTTTCTTTCCTAAGGGCAAAATAATTATTTTATAAGAAATTTTTGAATTCTAATTCACTAAAATCTGATGGACTAAAGTGAAATAATTTGAAAATAACTTAGAAAGTCTCATAATTTTTTTAGGAGTCAAATGTAAGTTTTGAAAAATTATTGAGTAAAAGTATAATTTTTGTAAAATTATAAAATTGGATAATATTTTGACTTTTCAAAATTGAATTCATTCAATTTCTTTTCTTCTTTCACTTCCCGTAAGTCATTCTCTCTATTTTTTTTGAAAATTTTTCTATTTTCTTAAAAAAATCAAGCGAAATCTCACAATCCGTCCGATTAAACACGTTGCTACAGAAGAAAAATTTATTCTACGCATTAAGAGCTTTAATTTGATGGTAAAAATTCTTAATTTTATTAAGTTTTAGTTTTTGAACTTATTAGAAAAGTGATTTAAATGGCAGTTTTATGGTTTAAATGGTATTTTTGGTAATTTTTTTAACTTGAATTTGGTGCAATAGCCATCACCTTTGGGTTTGAGGTAAGAACCCTAAATTCTAACTTTATAATTTAGGGATTTTATGGAATTGATGCATAAATTATGAAATTGAGTGTTTGGAAAGTAGATTAAAGTGAATAAAATTATATAAATAGAAAAATTTTAGTTTATACATAATGTGACATATTTGTTCACTATTTATAGAGTACTTGAATGCTTGATTTTAATGTGTGTTGATATGTTTAAATGTATATGAATGTAACATTTTAAAAATTATATACTTTTAAAATCCTGTCACAGAGTTACAATACAGTATTTTCAAGAGTTTCATTAAGAGAGAGAGTTAGCTTGTATTCGGGACAGTGCACTGTGTAAGTAAAAAATACAGTATTTTATTACTAGTATCAAAAATCTAGTGACGAAAGCTAAAAAATATAAATTTTTATTGTACATGTACAACTATATAAGCGAGAAGGGATCAGGAAATCTGACAACACAACCCCACTTTTTTCCTCCCCTTTCTCTCTCTTCTCTCTTTCCTTGCCACATTTCTCTCTCCTATAAATAGTGATTTTTTTCATTGGAGCTCAGATTACCTCACTGCCGGTGAGTGGAGGACCGCCGAGTCGTCGCGAGTGTAACACTGCTAAACCCGCCACCATCGCCGTCGCCACGCGCCCTCACGCACCACTGGAGTCCCTGCCAGCATGAACTTTGATCGCCGATTCATGATGATGCACAGCGAGTTGACCGTCACAGCCGGTGCGTCTGGCGCCGTCTTGTCGCCCTCTTCACGGTGGTGTGCCCAGATCTGACATCCGGCCACCGAATTCTGACGAGGGATGGCTGATCGACAGGTTATCTTTCCGGTAAGATTTCTGGTGATCGCTACAATTTCAGTAGAATCTGAACTGTTCAATGTGCTCTGCAACACTTGTACTTCAACGCGGTATATTTAGATCTTAATTTGGATTATGTTTCAATGATTATATGAGGGTCCAAAGTAGGTACCCTGAAATCTAAAAATTTATGGTTTTTTGTAATTTTGAAGGTTTAAATCTGTGTTTTATGATATATGGACACCATGGATAGTATCCTAATATCGTAAAGATCGTAATGGTATATTTCGTTCATAAAACAAAAACTAAAACTTCGTGGGTTAAATAGTATTTATAAATAGTATTTATAAACAGTAACTATAAATACTATTAGATATTCTAAAATACTTATACATCATTATATGTCTCATGTTTGTATATATATATATATTTATATAGTAGGTATGCTTGTATATGAATATGTAATTATGCCCGTGTGATTAGATGATTGAGCACATGTTGCACTTGATGTTTTGCAATATTGTCCGGATGGATATATATGTATATAATAGTGTGTTGTAATTATTATGTTGTAGTAAGGTAATGAGTATAGTTTGACTTGTGATGACAAGTTGGAATTACATGTAATGATGTAATATATGATAATCGATTAGAATATATTTCCATGGATTTGTATTGATAAGTGAAATGGTGTATCCATGTGCTTAAATTAGAATATATTTATGTGCCTTATCTTGATAGTGTTATGGAGTATTTATATGCTGGAGTATTTATATTTATGTTTTCATGACTTAGTACTGCTAGCCTTATGATAAACCCCTACGTATGAAGTCTTTGAGAAGATAGGGACTAGTAAATGTGTTTCATAAGTAATTATATTTTTTATTATTAAATTATTAAATTGGCTTTTGATTAATGTAGGCAAAGTGGTCATTTTGTCATGATTAAGTCAACTAAGAATAAATCTGTGTAGATAACTGGTATAATTGGGATAATTATGGATCGGTAGTTTTTCCATTACACAAGTAGAGCCACTCAGGATGGAGCAGTATCATTATAATAAGACTATGGTGCCCTTCAGGGTATGTTGAACCCACAGCAGCTCTAGATTGATAATAAGACTGTGGTGCCCTTCGGGGTATGCTAAACCCACAGTAATTAAGAAATGATAATAAAACCATAGTGCCTGAGGGGTATGTTGAACCCATGGTAGGAAGCGACTGTTCTTCATGGCATCCTTAGGTACGCACAACTCATGGTAGAACTATTTATCCTGTCAGTTTGAGGGACTCGAAGTGGGCAAAGGACCATTCTATACATATATTGAAGTGTACGGTGAATGTCATGATCACGATCCATAATTTACTTAATTATGACCAGTTTATAATAAAATAAATTCGTGTGTATTCTAAATTCAAACTACATGATAGAATACTTTTATCTATTAAGAGTTACTTATGTTTATGTGAATAGCGATGATGTAGTAATACGCTATGTTTCATCTAAAATTGGGATTGTCCTAGTTTTCCTGTGTAGGTAGGGTAGCTTATATATATATATATATATAAGCGAACCATTGCCGAATTTCTATGAGAAGTACTATTTATACAACCATTTGTGATTTTTCCTTTGTGTTATGGTTTCATATGTAGAAGAGGGTTTAGAATTACTCTTATTTGTAGTCACAATAGAATTTTGTTATGATTGTGAATTACGGTAATGGTTGAAATCCAATTACACCTTGACAAATTCCAGTTCCTTGAAGGGAACTTAATCATGCAGAAAAAGAAGGTCAACATCAACTTGAAAAAAGGAATTAGAATTTAAATAAGCTAACGGGTTAGGCAATATCTAGGCCGCCTCACTTCAAGTATATAGAATCTTGTTTAGCTTACAGATATGCTTGTGAAATGAAAAGCATATATATGAGTCCATAATAGATTAAAGATCACGTGAGATGCTTAAGGATATTGCTGAAAAGGTACACTGTGTGTAATGCAGGTTATTCGATATATTAGTCTACACATTTATACGTGTGGTTGAGAATACAGTAAGGATATAATAGCATAGAATATATTATGAGATGGTGTAGGGACGATATTATGAGTTTACATTTGTTATTATCGGTGTACCTTAGCGAATGACTAAGATTGGATTGTTATGTGTCCCTATAACGATATAATTATGGTTTATGTAGGAAGAAATCCCTAGTATGGGGTAAGGAATGGTAGACATGTATTGGTGATTATGGTATAACTGTCAGGTTGTCTTGATATAGTAAAAATAAAAAGACAACGTGGATGTGTGATAAAATAGACTGATAATAAATCAGTATTGAGATAATTGGGATATGTGGATCAGACATATATGTTCCCTCGCACCTAACAGGGTTTGTAAGCCAGTTTATAATCAAGATATGATATTAAGACTGTGATACCCTAAGAGGTAGGTTGAATTCACTGCTGTCCTCCAAATGGCCTTATGGACTAAAGTAACAACTATGGTCCATGATGTCTCTAAATATAAACGACACTTGTAAATGACAAAAATTACTAGCACTACCCTTTTAGGAATAGGAATGGTATAGAAAAGTGTTATCATACTTACTCAAACCCTCGCTTGTGTATATATAGATGTTTGAAATCTTTCTATCCTATGTGGATATTGATTGTGTGCCTAGGATGTTTTGATTATCTCGAACCGAGTGTGTGATTGGAATAGTGTGGTCATACCAGTTTTCGATCAGTTTCTCTTTATGTGGTTGAGACATTTAGTTGTTATCCATACAAATATCTATGTATTGATTTTATATGGTCATATAGGTATTTGTGATAAGGATAAAAATAAGAATTAAACGAGTACAGGTGAGGAAACTATTCATTTAGAATGCATATTGTTTGAGACTGCATAGTTTGTGGTATGGTATGTTATAAGGAGTATTACTCTGATTGAGACTATTTATATAGAATTTTTAACTGAGATAATGCTTAGAGTTCTGGATGATATGGCATGAAATTTTGTGTACATTATTGAGCATATGCGTGTCTGTACATGTACATTGATATATATTGACATGCATTTAACTATGTGTGTGTGATTGTATGAAATGGCTAAGATAAGTAGAGTTTCAGGTAACATGCTCCTTCATTTATTTAAGTATTGTATTATCTTACTGAATAATGTGATGTGCTCACCCCTTTGTGGGTTTATTATATTTCAGGTAATTATGATATAGCAATAGTGGTTCCGGAAAGTGCAGTTGAGGTAAAGATTTTCTGACGGGGTATAATATATCTGAGATTTAACCCATTGTTATATAATTTCCTTTTTGCATAATTTTAAATAGTATTTCTATTAAACTGCATAACAATTCTTTAAAAAAATAAAAATAATCCTTCGGATAAATAAGAACTTCGGTTTACTATAAGAAAGTATTGATTTTACCTTTTTGACAATTTCAATACATTGTATGCCACATGAATAGGAATGTATGGAAGGGGTGTTACAATAAATGTGTTTGGGAATAAATAAAATTGGTAGGAATTAGTTTAGATGTGTAAAATAGAAGAAAAATAGAAAAATGACAAAATGGTTCATTTTGGGTACTATTTATTAGGTATTACATTATGATATTTTGATGTGCTTATGTGTTAATAATTGTATTAAAAATAAATGAAATTAGTAAGAATTAGTTTGGATGTGTAAAATAAAAAAAAATAGAAAAGGGCCAAATAGTTCATTTCGGGTACTATTTATTTGGTGTTAAATTATATTAATTTGATATATTTATATATTAATAATTGTATTGTGATACAAGAGAATTGATAGAAATTGAGTTGGATATGTAAAATGGAAGAAAAACAGAAAAAGGATAAAATTATCCAATTAGAGTATTGTTCAATTGGTTTTGAATGATCATTTTGATCAAGCGGGTGTGTATTGATTAATTGAGTATACATGTAAATAATTAAAAATTGATTGCGTAAAAAAAAAAGAAAAATCCTATTGCCGGAGAATGGGTACGGATATGAAATTTAGAAGTGTTTTAGATGGTTGATTAAATATGTGTGTGTGTGTGTGTGTGTGTATAATTGTGTAAAGTTAATAATTAAGTATTCTTTATAGTTACACCTTATTCCGTTAATATCCATTATTGAAAGAGATATTTTAAAATACTTTTCTAACGTTGTATGTTTAATGTAGGAATGCCTTAATATAGGTGTGTATATGTGTATGTATATATATATATATATATATATGAATTGGTTATTATTATTATTAGAAATATTATTTTTATAATTGATTTGGTAGTACATATATTGGTAGGTGTTGAAAGACAGTGATATGTATAAATTATTTTATATTAGGGCAAAATTATAGAAATGTTGCATATGTGATTATTAGAATTTTAATAAATTATTACAATGTCCTTGAGTAATAGTAAAGAATAAATGGACAATATGGACATATGATGAATTATTAAGAGATGTATAAGTGGCCAACATTTTTGAGGTACGATTATGAAATTTTTTTACACACCGATAGAGCTGCTTAGAACAAAATGAAATAATAATTTATTATTTACAGTGGCACTCTTTAGGGTATGTGGAACCCACAGTCGTCCTTGTAATGTCTGGAATTATATGTGAGAAACCATAGAAATCTTCCATGGTGCCTTTGAGTACATTGAACCCATGGTAGGAAGCATCAATTTACCATGGCACCCTTAAGGGCATGTTAAACCCTAAGTAGCATTATAATTGTGTCCAACTTATTCATATATTAGTGTGTAAGATAAATAATGCAGTCACGATTTGTAATTTACCTAAGTATAACTGATCAAATGAAAAGAGAATAGGATAGCAGAAATAGAATAGATAGAGTAGAAAGTGTACAGAGAAAAGTGGTACTATACTATGACTATTCGTAATATCTTAATTGAATTGTTAATTACGTAATTGGAATGGGTTAGTCCTAACTGGTTATTGTTGAAATGTTGGATATACATGATATATTATTATCCTGATTAGTTATTATTTGTATGGTTGAAATATTGTGATTTGTTAAATTATTTTGTTGTGTTTTATGGTTCTTACTAAGTAATTTTAAATTACTCACTCCGTAATTGAAATGATTTTTAGGTATAATTAGTAAGGCAGCAAAACCGGGCAAATTCTCAAGACAATGATCTGTCAAGAGAGTTGAGGATACAAGATTTTGTTGTTGTAATAATTATACTTTTGTTATAAATCGTATTTTTAATATATTCTACATGTTCTAAATAAGTATATATTTGAATGGTGATGAATGTTTACTTTGATTATAATAGAATAAGAAAAAAAAATTAGTGTTTTTTTTTTATATACCTGTTTAGAAGTCATTACTTATATTTCAAACGGGTATGAGATTCCCACATAAAATCATGTTCATTTTAAAAATTTCATAACACTTAAATACTATATAAAATTCTTTTAAAATTTCTAGGAATATCTCCTTTCAATTACTTCTTAGTAAGACTTCATATATCACTTATCATTCAATAAGCTATTGTCACCCATCAATAATATACTATATGTGAGGTAAGCACAAGTAAAGCATATAATTTTTTTAAAAAATAATAAACACTCATGCTCGAAGGTAAGAGCCACGCCCTCACCCTCACCCTCACCCTCACCCTCACCCTCACCCTCACCCTAATTATCAGTGAGTCCTTTCACATGCACAAATACTTTTTCACACGAATGTGAAGACTATTATACCTAAGTGTACCCCCCAAAGGTCTCTCTCATATCATATATAATAATGAATAATAACAATAATACCAAATCTAAATAAATGGATATACTAAATAATAAAATATTCATATAACTTATAATTATTTACTAAGAAAATAATGAAATTCGATATCTTAGTAGACGAAACTTAACTTTCATAATTATTTTTCTTATAAAATTACTTTACTTTAAACACAATACACATGTTCATACTTAAATGCCAATACACGTGACATAAAAGTAATCACAATAATACAAATATGAATAATTACAATTATAATAACACATATACTTATAAACTGTCACATAAACATATAATAATGTTAAAATGATATTTTTATAAAAATTTATAACTAAAAAATATTCTTGAAAATATATTCAAACATATACATATATTTATTGTAATTCTCTTTAAAAAATTTAATATATTTATCTCTTGACGATCACAATAAATACTAATTTAAATACTTTAATCTATTATAAAAAAAAAAAAAAAGAGGCATTCATAAGACTCTTTTATACTTCCACAAAGTATATATAACTTCATTAAACTAATATTAATTAAATTATTAAATTAAATCTAAACTTAATCACTTATCCTAACCGTATTATGTCATATGCTAAGTAACTCTCAAATATTAATTTTTAGAAAATACAATACATTCTCAAATATCATAAAATTTTACATAGATAATAAACACATATAGATAGTAATTTTTTAAAATTTTTGAGTCTAAATTCATACTTTAACTATTCAAAATAAATTTTATTTTCAAAATATTAAATTCTGCCAAATAGAAATCTATAATGAGTTATTTTCATTCAAATTTTCATAACAAATCATAATAAACATAGACTTCTACCCTAAAATTTAAATATAATAAACTAGACATAATTAAAAATTGGCATATAAAATTTTATAATTTTTCAAAAATTTTGTTAACTAAAATAATTTCATCATTCAGTTATTCTAGAAAAATGAGCAATTTTCTGCTTCCTAAAATCATATTCAAGAAATCATTAAAAATTAAAAACATATATTGATCTCAAACTTATAATTTATTTCTAAAATATCTAATTATTTTCTATATAATACATATATCCCTAAATATATAACTTATTATTTATATATAAATATATAACATATATTAAAGAAAAATAGGGTGCTAAAACATTATTGGGGAATTTAACACAGTACGATCAATTGTGATTTCACAATTTGAGCCAAAACAAGATCGTTACATGCCCTTTTACAGAATTAAAAATAGTCAAGAAAACAACATTTTAGATTCATATATGATCAGTGGAAATAGCAATCAGTATAATAATTAGACACCAACCAGGGTTGTCCAACATCACTATGGAGAGGCCATACTTACCACTCATCATAGGACTTCCTTAAAAGAGTTTAGATGCAACATTATCATTGTATATACAATGCTTGTACCTTTATAATATAAAAGTTATATTTTAAACTATTTACTTACATTTTAAGCTAACAAAATGGATTTTACTATAAGTTTCCACAAGAATATCTTCATGTCAGTGTCATGTTCTTAAGTGTCCAAGAAATTAAATTTCAAATAAAAGAAGAACTCTAAAAACCATACAGATTCAAAGGTAAAATTAAATTGCATCAAATGGTAGGTAAACACATGCAGATAGAGGTCAATTCAATTGTCACAAGTAATGAAAGTTTCAATTCAAAGAAACATGTTTTTGCATGCACTAGTGTAGAGAATTGCTTTGCAAATTTATCCAAAAGTCCATTGATTAATTAATAAACTCCACTAGATAGAAAATTAAGAGAACATTAGTTCATTTCTCATACAATAAATTAAGATCACATGCAAATCTTACAAGTATTATCCTGCTCATCTATCATAACAGAATCACATGAAGAACTTTAATTACTAATATGTTCATTATCTACCTCATGATGCCAATCTAGTAAAGAAATATATGGCCATTGAATTGTTTACTAAGATAAGAGCTTCAATCACACCATATTTAACCCTGAAAATCATATTACATGTTAAATAAATGGTTATCAAAACATAGATCAAAATACGTGAAACACTCAAAAGTTTAATTTATCTTATCAAATTAAGAACAAATATTTTTAAATAATATTAAACTAACCTTCAAGCAAAAGTATAGATAATGTTGTCAGTATATACATTAAATTCAATAGTATTTTGGATGTTTGGCACATTTATATCATGATATTTTGATTTGTATATTTTATTTAATTATTTTATTATTATATATTTGTAAATTTAATAAATATAATAATATTCTTATAATAATAAGTTTAATTAGTTAATACTATTCTTAAATGTCCCTAGTCAAGCATTATTGTGAATATGATAACAATAATGCATGAAAACTAGTATATGTAATGACTAATAACAATATGTGTGTGTTATGATATGAGATATCGAGTCAACACATTGGTACAAATTAATAAACTAATGTATTAGACTGACCAATCATAAGAACATTACGTGGATCATTATATGATTGTCATAAGCGATTCTCATAGTGACAATAGTATACATGATCATTAGATTTAAGATCACCTTAGTTCCCAACATGGAGAATAATATATTTTGATATTTTTAAATATCATTTATAATAATATAGACTATAAATAAAATAATATAATATGTCATAACTTGTGTAGAAGAATGTGTATAATCAAGATAGAATTTATCCCTTCTATATAATGGGAATGATATCTTGTGCCCTTTTATTGAGTGGGACTTTGAAAAATACATGATTATACTCAAATAAGTTAATATGTGATCTTGATTTCATTTGATAGAATAAATCTACTCAGGATATTAAAGAAATATAATTAAACCATACAAAAATAAAATATTCCATATCTTGTATTCAATTAAGATATCTAGAATAAATGAATTAAATTATACAATAACATTAATCACAGATAAGGTGATGTCAAACTACTAACATTATCATCACTTGGATAGTTATGATGTGTTATTAAACTATAACATCCTCAAATTTAGGTATTGCCTAAAGTCGCTATCATATTCACATTGAAGTGGATATAGTAACAGTATTGGAGTAGAGAAATATAGAAGACAAGTTTTAGAAATGTGTTTGGAGGAAATTTAGTGAAAATGGATACTATTGGTACGAAAGGGTAAAATTATTATTTTGATAAAATTTTGATTAACCAAGCTAGATGTTAAGAATATAAATTAGTATAATAGAGCATATTAGAAGGAAAGATAAATTTTATAACTTTATAAATGCTAAAATTATTATTTTGAATGAAAATGGATAATTTTACTAAAAAGGACAAAATGGTTATTACGACAAGGGTTGGAAGGTCTTCGCCATATTCTAATCTTCTAAAACTCTTGTAAATGTTGCTTATAAGATGTAAGAAAAAGCAAAATCGAATTTGGAAGTGAATTTCCTTAGAAATGATGAAAAATGACCAAAATGACTAATTTTCTTTACTATTGATAGAATGGTCTTTTCACAAGGAATTTGAAGAAAAAAGTGGGATTAAAACTCTAAAGTAAAAGAATCTGAAAATAGCTTGAGTAGCCTCATAATTTTTTTTGAAGTCAAATGTAAGTTTTGAAAAGTTATTGGATAAGAGTGTAATTTTTAAAAATATTAAGTTGGATAAGACTATTTGACTTTTTAAAATTAGATCAATTCATCTTTTTCCTTCTCTTTCCTACCATGAATCACTCTCTCCTTTCTCTTTCAATTTTTTTTATTTTCTTGAAAAAAGATCAAGCAAAATCTCACAATCCACTAAATTAAACATGTTACTACAGAAGAAAAAATTATTCTACGCGTCGATAGTTCTAATTTGATGATAAAAGTTCTTAATTTTATTAAATTTCAGTTCATGAATTTGTTGAAAAGTAGTTTTAATGGTGGTTTTATGGTTTTAAATAGTGATTTAAGTGTTTTTTAACTTAAATTTGGTGTAATTGCCATCAATTTTGGTTTTGAGGTAAGAACCCTAAATTTTAACTTAGTAATTTGAGAGTTTTATGGAATTGATGCATAATTTATGAAATTGAATATTTGAAAAGTAAATTAGAGTGAATAGAATTGTGTAAAGAAGGAAAATTTGATTTATTTATATTATGACATATTCGACCACTATTCATGGAGTACTTAAATGTTTAATTTTGATGTGTTTTAATATACTTAAATGTGTTAGGCAATAAAGAAAATTAATATGAATTAATTTGGATTTATAAATTAGAAGAAAAATAAAAAAAAGGCAAAATTAAAAATTTTAGATACTATTCATTTTTAAGAGAATTATGTGTTAATAATGGTAAAGTAAAATAACAAAATTGACTGGATTTAATTTGGTTGGTTAAAACGGAAGATAAATAGAAAAATGGTAAAATAGTAATTTTATTTACTAATTGAATAACCTTAAATGTCGTTTTATGATATATTTGTATATGTTATAAATATATTGTAAAACATTGGAATTGATAAAATTTGACTTGGGTAGATAAAAATAGAAGACATTGGAAAAAGAATATAATTGAAAATTCAGCCACTAAAAAGTATGAATAATCATATAGATTCTATTGTATCATATTTTGACGAATATATTAGTTTATAGATAAGATTATGGAATCTACTGAATTAAATCCTTTTAATGGAAAATAGGTATGTTTATGAAATTTAGAAGTGTTGAAATGATTTTAATTAGTTATCGAAAATAGAATGGATTGTATTAGAATGTGTAATATATTTTGTCAACATCCATCACCATACCAAGATATTTTAAAATATCTTTACGACGTTGTATGATTTAATCATAGTGTATGGTATGGCGTTATAGTATAGTACATATGAATATATTAATAGATATATATACTAATAGGTATTATTATTTTATTATGATTATTGATTATGAGTACATGCACTTGTGTTGTGTGATTTAGCAATGTGTATAAATTTCTTTTAATGTTCGTAAGAAATTATAGAAATGTAATAGATGCAGTTATTATGGTTAATGTGAAATTATCAAAATGCCCTTGAGAATAGTTCAAGGTAAACAGTGGTAATATTGACATGGGTGAATGAAGAAAATGAATAATTAGTATAATTAGGATAATTATGGATTAACAAAACTTTCCTACACACTGACAGAGCCACTTAGGATAGAGCGTAATTATTATTATTTTAACTGTGGCTTTCTAAGGAGTAGATTGAACCCACAGTCGTCCCTATGGTGCTCGAAAGGGTATGTTGTAACCACGACAATCCTTCATAGTATCCTAAAGGATATGTTGAATCCATGGTAGAAAGTGACTATTCGCCATAGTGCCCTAAGGGGTATGCTGAACTTATGGTAGAACTGGTATTTGTGCATAATTAGAATTATCCTAATTATGACCAGTCCATAATAAAATGAATAAGAATTAAAATAGAATAAATAGAATGTACTAAATTATTTTGCTTATGTGTGCTATACAGTTTAGTATGTATACTATATTGTTAGAATACAGAATAGAATACAAAAATAGAATCTAGACTTTAGACTAAAAAAAGATAATGAACAAAATTAGAATGGTATAGAAATATAACAGAAAAGAGTAAGCAAAGGAAATGTGTAACAGAATACTTCTACATGCTAAAAGACAATGTGTAAAGGTATTGATATATATTGAAAAAGCAGTAAGTCATTATTGAATGATATTAGAAATGTTATGGTTTCCTTTACAGGTAGTGTTGTCTATATATATAGACGAACTCTTACCAAAATTTTTATAAAAAATACAATTTATATAGTAGAGGTACTATTTATGTGAATGGATTAATTTGAATATGTACCTGTTAAAGTTTTGGATTGTTGCTAAATAATTTTCAATTGCTTACCCCTATGGTTGATTGTCTTTCAAGTATGGTTCGCGACGAGATGGTTCTAGGTAGTTCCTCTGAGACACAGCAAGAATGTCAAGAAGCAATATACCATGTTTTGTTTTACAAAATTTTGGATATGTATTTTAAAACTACAGTTGTAATTTATAAATGTATATATTTTACTTTTATTAGAAAAAAATATTTAATAGAAGTTTTTTTTTGATATATATGGTTTGATTAAATAAATTAAAATTCTGAATATTTAATCTTAATATATATACATGTATACATATATATATATATATATATATTGAGGTTATTGGTTCCACATAGACACTACTCATTGCTTGTAATACGAAAACTAAATTTTAGTGTTATTGTTAATGTTATGAGAACCTATTAGGTCATATATTAAGATCAAAAATATAATATATATATAGAAATATATATATATATATATCTAAAATAGGTTTATAATTCGATGAACTATTTGAGTTTAAATATTTTGATTAAGCCTATTATGTAAAGATTGGACAAAATTTATTAATACTTACTTTACCAAATAAATTGAATTTTATAAGAAAATCTAACCAAATAGTTTAAATCAAAATTGAAAACTTAAAATAACAATATATAAATATGTGATATATATATTTTTAAAGGTATGCCTAAAGTTTATTTTTGTGTCCTTACTCTTAAAAAGATAAGAACGCACAAAATATCATGTACTCAAATTATATGAGTTAATACTACGATTAGATCCTCAATCATGTGGATACCATAGAAACGCAGAAGAATTTGATCTGTATGCGTAGTTTGACAAAAATTTTCTAATTAGAGGTATATACATATTTATGGCATTGAAATATGTACATGTGATAATATTCGGATTTATCGCATAGATATTGAAAAGCAAACCCTTTTCTTTTTTGTATAATTTTGTTGCATGTTTATGTACTAGTTTGCTTATAAGTGTAATAGCCAGTTTTTATGAAAAACAACAATAAATGTTGGACAATACTTTCTCTTAAGTGGCAAGATTGTTTTAAGGGCCCATGGTGATTATTAATAATTTTACACATATTACGTACACCCTACCTGCAACAACTTTGTTTTGATTATTCTTAAAGGAAAAAAATGGGAGCAAATTTTCAATCAATGTGCATAACTATTTCTAAGCTTTTGGACTTTTCAACAATCAAAATAATGGCATAAAAAAGTAAGAGCAGAACCAGTTTGTAATTCTTTTACTAAGATAAAGAGTAAGGCTTGAAGAACACCCTCAACAAATGTATGATTTTTTAGTGCTACAATAAAATTACCAAAGAAATATTAAAGTAAAAAATTACGACCTTAGGATGTATTAGTATCGTTGTACGCACTAAAAATTTCTCCAACCTCTATCTCATTATTGTCACCAAGTGAAGCATCCTTTAAACCCTCCATGGTTTCCACTTATTCAAATTATGCACTAATTTTGCTACCATTTAAATCACTCTCAAATAAATCCTTAACCTCCATGTCTGATATGTCACTAAAACATTTGAGTATTCTTTTTCCTTCCTCTATAACTGCTATGGCTCAAAACTTTTTCCTTCTAAAGAACTTATGGTCCTTTCTTAATTTTAAATCTTCATAAGCTTCTGTCAAGAACACGCTAAACCTCTTTCCTCTTTTTAATACATAGAAAATCCCAAAATGCTTCAATAACAATCTCATTAACTTTTGTGGCATAACAAGTTCCTCTTCGAAAATGAGTAAGGTGATTAGTGACCAACCTCTTCTCAAAGGTAAAGCTAAGTAGCTCATGCATAACTACAGACACCCTTTTCTCGAAATCTAATACCCAACTTTGAACTCTCTTGCATCTACATATAAAGACTGTTGTTAAAATATGTAAATGCAAGAGCATGTTATCGCAAATAAGTAATATAATAATAAATGAGTATCATTTATACAAAATTTATTTACCTAAACTTTAAGTACCAATATTCTTCTACTTTTAATGTTATTTGAATGATTTAAATAACAAGGTGGTTTACGCGAAAATTAATTAAACGCTAAACTAAAAAAAATAGAGATAAATTAAGAGTATTTGCCTCTACTAAAACTAATCCATTAAGATTCTATTTATTTTTAGTAACCGAAATCTTAATTCATTGGTTGATAATAAAAAATATCATAATTATTCGTTAACTTTTTTTAGGGTTATAATAAAACTATTTTAAAATATCAATCCATTATATTCCTATATAAATAAAAATAGTAAGAAATATACAACCACTGTAGTTCCATACAATGATTGTACAAAGTATGCAAATATATTCCTATCTTACATACACTTTATAATATTCAACATGAGAACTAAACCATAAATTTCCTTTTCTAAGATTTCATTATGAATTTTAAATTATTTAAAAAATCATCAATTATTTAGAATGTAACATCCCTTTCCTTTCATTTATATTTATGTGGCATATAGTGCCTTGAAATTGTTAAAAAGGTAAAAATCAACACTTTCTTAAAGTGAAGCGGAGTTTTTATTTGTCCAAAAAATTTATGAAAAGTAACCACATAAATAGTAACAACTAAAATAGTATTTTTTTTCTTCTCTAAAGAATTATTATGCATTTTAATAAAAATAATATTCCAAAGTATACAGAAAGAAATTTACATAACAATGGCCTAAACATTAGATATATTATGCCCCGTCAGAAAATCTTTGCCTCAATTGCACTTTCCAAAATCGCTACCGCTACATCGTAATCACCTGAAAAATAATAATCCCATAAAGGGGTGAGCACATCACATTGCTCAGTAAAATAATACAATACTTAAATAAAGGAAAGAGCATGTTACCTGAATCTCTACTTATTTTGGCCATTTCATACAATTCCACACACATAGGTAAATGCATGTCCATATATCAATGTACATGTACAGACAAGCCTATGCTCAATAATGTAAACAAGATATCATGCCATATCATCCAGAACTCTAAGCACTATCTTAGTTATGAATTCTATATAAACAATTTCAACCAGATTAATACTCCTCATAATATACCATACACAGGCTATGCAGTCTTAAACAATATATTTTCTAAATACATAGCTTCATCACCTGTGTCCGTTTAAATCCTATTTCTATTCTTGTCAATGGACACCTACATGACCATATAAAATCAATACAAGGTTATTCGTATAGATAACAACTAATTGTTGCAGCCACATAAAAAGGAACTGATTAGAAACCGATATAACTACACAATATCAATTACACACTCGGCCCGAGATAACCAAAATATCTTAGGCACACAATCAATACCCACAAAGGATATAACTATTTCAAACATCTGAATATATATACAAACGAGGGTATTAGCAAAAACGATAATACTGTTTCTGTATGTCATTTCCACTCTCGAAAGGTTGATGATAGTAATTTTATTGCGTTTACAAGTGATCGATAATACTTAGAGACGTCATGGATCATAATTGTTACCCTAGGCCACTGGGCCATTTGGAGGACAGTTGTGGATTCCACCTACCCCTCAGGGTACCACAGTCTTAACATCATATCTCAATTAGAAGCTGGCTTACAAACCCAACTGAGTACGATGGAACATACATATCCGATCCGCGTATCCTTATTATCTCAATACTAATTCATTACTAGTCTATTTTATCATACATTCCCATTATCTTCTTATTCTTACTGAATCAAGACAAGCTGACAATTGTACCATAATCACAAAAACACGTCCTCCATTCTTTATCCCAAACTAGGGATTCTGTCACTTACATTAACCTTGACTATACTATTATAAGGACATATATCAATCTAATCTTAGTCGTTTGCTAAAGTACACTGACAATAACAACGTAAACTCATAACATAGTTCCTGCACCATTATATTCTTACTGTATTTCAACCACATGCATAAGCGTATAAATTAATGTATCAAATGACCTACAATACACCAAGTGTGCCTTTTCAACAATATCCTCAAGTATCTCACATGACCTTTAATCTATTATGGACTCAAACATATTCTTTTCGTTTCACAAGTACACCGGTGGGTTAGACCTGATTCTATATACTTGAAGTGAGGTAGCCTATATATTGCCTAACCCATTATCCTATTTAAATCCTAATTTCCGTTTTTCAAGCTGATGCTAGCTCTCTTTTTCTACAAGGTTAAGTTCTCTTTTAAAGAATTGAAACTTGTCAAGGTGTAATTAGACTTCAACTATTTCTGCAATTCACAATCATAACAAAAATCCGATTGTGACTGCAATTAAAGGTAATTCTAAACCCTCCTCTACATATGAAATCTAAAATACAAAGGGAGGTCATGAATGGCTGTATGAATAGTATTTCTTATAGGAATTCGACATGAGTTCGCCTATACATATAAGCTGCCCTACCTGCACAAGAAAATCAGGACAGTCCCAATACCGAATAAAACACAACGTGTTACTGCCTCATCGCTATTCACACAAACACAAGTAACTCTTAGTAAATAGAGGTATTCTACCATACAGTTTGAATCTAATAAGCACACGAATTCATTTCCTTATAGATTAGTCATAATTAAGTAGATTATGGATCGTGGTCATGATATCCACCGTACACTCCAATATATATATACAACGGTCATTCGCCCACACCCGGTTCCTCAGATCAATAGGATAAATAGTTCTACCATTGGTTGCACGTACCTAAAGACGCCATGGAGAACAGCCGCTTTCTACCATGGGTTCAACATACCCCTCAGGCACCATGGTTTTTATTATCATTTTTTCGTTGCTGTGGGTTCAACATACCCCAAAAGGCACCACAGTCTTATTATAATGATGCTACTTTGTCTTGCGCGGTTTGAGTAGTGTAACAGAAAAACTATCAATGCATAATTATCCTAATTATACCAATTATCCATACAGATTTATTTTTAGTCGACTTAATTGTGATAAAATGACCATTTTGCCTACATTTTAAAATGCACATTCATAATTTCATAATAGGCAATATAATTACTTATGAACACATTTATTAGCCCTTATCTTTTAAAAAGACTTCATATGTATGGATTTATCGTAAGGCTAGCAATACTAAGTCATGAAAATATATTCCACTCTGATATATAAATACACCATAAAGCAATCAAGATAAAACATAGAAATATATTACAGTCCAAACACATAGATACACTATATCACTATTAATACAAATTCATAGAAACATGTTTTAACAGGTTATCATATATTGCGTCATTACACGCAATCCCAACATGTCATCACAAGTCAAACTATACCCATTACTTTATTACAGCATAATAATTATAATATACTGACGTATACACACATGTCCATTCAGATAGCATTGCAAAACATCAAGTGCAACATCTACTCAATTATTCGATCACAAGGACATAATTACGTATGTATATACAAGCGCACCTACCATATAAATATATATATATATATATATACAAACATGGGACATACAATGTTGTATAGGTATTTTAGAATACCTAATGTAGCACTGCAGGTCGACGGTAATGGTATTACACTTATAACTATATATATATATATATTTAACACACGGATATTAACACTTCTAATTGCACAATTATGCCCATTCCCTATCAATGGAACTTCTCTACAACTTAAACCATTGTTATGATATACATTTATGCAATTATAAACATTATAAATATTAAAATCTATTTTTTCATAATTTAAATATCATATTATCTTACCTCCAGGCAACCAATGCCTATACGAATGATGAAAAGCTATCCTGGAGAGGGTATACACGTTCGAAATACTCCTTTGTACGCTACGAGTATCTCTTCGAAAAACGTGCAAGTTATTATTTATAGGCACTATTCACAAGCATTATTCAACCCACGAAATTTTGATTTCCATTTCACGAACGGAACATACCATCGTGATCCTTGTGATGTCAGGATACTGTCCATGGTGTCCATATGCCACAAAACACAAAATGAAGCATTCAAAATCACTAAATATCTTAAAATTTCAGATTTCAAGGTACTTACTTTGGACCCTCAAATCATCATCGAAACTCATTCCAAATTGAGATCTAAACATACCGCATCGAAGTACGAGTGTCGGAGAGCACACTGATTGGTTCAGATTCCATCGAAACTACATCAATCGTCGAAAAACTTGTCAGAAAGACAGCTTCCCGATCAGCCATCCCTCGCTGGAATTCGATGACCAAATGCTGGAACTGGGCACACCACCGTAAAGAGGGCGGCGAGACGGTGCTAGACGCGCCGGAGGTGTCGGTTAACTCGCCGTGCACTGCCGTGAATCGCCAGTCAAAGTTCACGTCAGTGAGACTTCAGGCGGCGCGTGAGGGCACGTGGCGACAGCGATGGGGGCGAGGTTGGCGGCGCTGCACTCGCCGACAGTGAGGTGATCTGAGGTCCAGTGACAAAAGTCACTGTTTATAGGAGAAAGAGCCATGGGGAGGAGAGAGAGAGAGAAGAGAGAGAAAAGGGGGGAAAAAGTGAGGTCGTATTGTCGGGTTTTCTGACCCGTCTCGCTTATATAGTCGTGCACGCACAATGAAAAATTACAGCTTTCCACTTCAGTCATCAAATTTTTGATACTGATAATGAAATACTATATTTTTCACTCATACAGTACACTGTCCCGAATACCGACCAACTCCCTCTCTTATCAAAACTCTCGAAAATACTGTATTATAACTCCATGACAGGATTTTAAGAGTATAGAAATTTCAAGATGTTACAATACCTCCCCCTTTAATAGAATTTCATCCTCGAAATTAGTGGAAGAAGGTCAAATGGAATCAACAATTCATCCACCTCGGCCATAATCTACACCATCAAGTATTTTCCCCCGATCAGACATTTGCATCGTCATCTACAGAATGCTCATGTTCATTCATAAAAAGCAACGTCAACTATGTGTATTCAACACATGACTATAACCTTTCGCTTTAATCACTCAACTATTGAATTGAATATCTCTTTCCACTTACATATATAGTCAACTATAAAACCACAGCGAATAGAAAGGATTTCAAGTATCGGGATTCATGACTAAGATAACCCAGTCATATACGTAATATTTGATATGTAACTTAAAATTTCGACTGCTACCACGAGAAGCAAAGTCATGTCTTCATTTCTAAATACCATTGTACACTTATTCCATGCACAATGGATACCACATATGCGTCAAACATCGCACATTTAACCTATGCACAATGAATGCCGTAGCTGAGCACCTATACATACTGAAATTCACATACATTGGAAGCAATCGCTTACACGCAGTGTAACACCCCCTTCCTTTCATTTCTATTCATGTGGCATATAGTATATTGAATTTATCGAAAAGACAAAAATCAACGCTTTCTCATAGTGAAGCGAAGTTTTCATTTGTTCAAAAGAGTTTATAGAAAGTAACCACATAAATAGTAACAACTAAAATAGCATTATTTTTTTTTCTAAAGAATTGTTATGCATTTTAATGAAATTAATACTTCAGAGTACACAGAAAAGAAATTACATGACAATGGCCTAAACCTTAGATGTACTATGCCCCGTCCGAAAATCTTGTGCCTCAATTGCACATTCCGAAACCGCCACCGCAATATCGTATTTACCTGAAAATAATAATCCCACAAAGGGGTGAGCACACCACATGGCTTAGTAAGATAATACAATACTTAAATAAAGGAAGGAGCATGTTACCTGAATCCCTACTTATTTTAGCCATTTCACGCAATTCCACACACACAAGTAAATGCATGTCCACATATCAATGTACATGTTCCAACAAGCATATGCTCAATAATGTACACAAGATATCATATCATCTCCTCTTGAATTCTAAGCACTATATCATCTATGAATTCAGAGTAACACTCCTCATGATAGACCATATACCGATAATGCAATCTCAATTAATATATTTTCTAGATGAATCACTTTGTCACCTGTGTCCGTTTAGATTCTATTTCTATTCTTATCAACGAACACCTACGTGATCATATAAAATCATTACATAGTTATTCGTATAAATAACGGCTAAGGCCGCAACCCCATACAGAGGAACTGCTTAGAAGCCGGTATAACCACACAGTATCAATCACACACTCAGCCTGAGATAGCCAAAAATATCCTAGGCACACAATCAATACCCACATAGGATACAAATATTTCAAACACCTAAATATAGATACAGCCGAGGGTATTAGTAAAAACAATAACACTGTTTCTGTATGCCATTTTCACTCTCGAAAGATTGGTGATAGGAATTTTATTGCGTTTACAAGTGATCGATTATACTCAGAAACATCATGGATCATGGTTGTTGCTCTAAGTCACTAGGCCATTTGGAGGACAGCTGTGGATTCCACCTACCCCTCAGGGTATCACAGTCTTATTGTCACACCTCCATTGGAAACTAGCTTACAAGCCCAGCTGAGGGAGATGGAACATACATATCCGATCCACGTATCACAATTATCTCAATACTGGTTCATTACCAGTCTATGTTATCATACATTCATATTATCTCTTTATTTTCACTAAAGCAAGACAACCTGACAGTTATACTATATTCACAAATACACGTCCTCCATTCTTTATCCCATACTAGGAATTCTTTCGCCTACATTAAACCTTGACTACACTATTATAGGGTTACATATCAATTTAATCCTAGTCGTTCGCTAAAATGTACGGAGGATAACAATGTCAACTCATAAACACACTTATAAACGTGTAAACTAATAAATCAAATGACCCGCAATATATCCAATACACCTTTTCAACAATATCCTCAAACTTTCACATGATCTTTAATCTATTACGGATTCACCCATATTCTTTTCGTTTCACAAGCATACCGGTGAGCTAGACAAGATTCTATACACTAGAAGTGAGGTAGCCTATTTATTGCCTTATTCATTATCTTATTTAAATACTAATTCCCCATGTTCAAGCTGATGCTAGCTCTCTGTTTCTGCAAGCTTAAGTTCTCTCTCAAAGAATTGACACTTGTCAAAGTATAATCAGACTTCAACCATTTTCGCCATTTACAGTCATAACAAAAACCTGATTGTGACTGCAATTAAAGGTAATCCTAAACCCACCTCTACATATGAAAACCAGAATATAAAGGAAAGTCATGAATAACTATATGAATAGTATTTCTTATAGGAATTCGGTAAGAGTTTGCCTATACATATAAGCTGCCCTACCTGCACAATAAAACCATGACAGTCCCCATACCAAATAAAACACAACGTGTTACTGCCTCATTGCAATTCACACTAACATAAGCAATTCTTAGCAGATAGAAGTATTCTATCATACAGTTTGAATCTAATAGACACACGGATTCATTTCCTTATAGATTTGTCATAATTAAGTAAATTATGAATCGTGGTCATGATATCCACCGTACACTTCAATATATGCATACAATGGTCGTTTGCCCACACCGGGTTCCGTTATAGGTTGCACGTACTTAAGGACGCTATGGAAAACAGCCGCTACCAACCATGGGTTCAACATACCCCGCGGGCACCATGGTTTTTATTATCATTTCTCAATTGCTGTGGGTTCAACATACCTTAAAGGCACCACAGTCTTATTATCAGTCCGGAGCTGCTGTGGGTTTAACATACCTCGAAGGGCACCACAGTCTTATTATCAATCCGGAGCTGCTGTGGGTTCAACATACCTCGAAGGACACCACAGTCTTACTATCAATCCGGAGCTGCTGTGGGTTCAACATACCTTGAAAGGCACCACAGTCTTACTATAATGATACTACTCCATCCTGAGCGGCTTTACTAGGGTAACGGAAAAACTACCGACCCATAATTATCCCAATTATACCAGTTATCCACACAGATTTATGCATAGTCAGTTCAGTCATGACAACATGACCATTTTGCCTACATTACTCAAGCAGCACGTTAATAATTTCATAATAGGTAATATAATTACCTATGAAACACATTTATTAATCCTTATATTCTAAAAATGACTTTACACGCATAGATTTATCGTAAGGCTAGCAGCACTAAGTCATGAAAACATATTCCACTCTAGCATATAAATAAACCATAAGACAATCAAGATAAAACACAGAAATATATTACAATTTAAACGCATGGATACCCTATACCACTATTAATACAAATTCGCAGAATATATTTTATTCGATTATCATATATTGCGTCATTACACGCAATTCCAACACGTCATTACAAATAAAAATACACTCATTACCTTACTATGGCACAGTAATTATAATATACTAACGTATCCACACATGTTAATTCGAACAGTATTGCAAAACATCGAATGCAGCATCTACTCAATCATTCTATCATAAGGGCATAATTACGTATGTATATATAAGCGTTCCTACCATATAAATATATGTAAATACAAACATGAGACATACAATACTGTATAGATATTTTAGAATACCTAATCTAGCACTGCAGGTCGACGGTAATGGTATTACGCTTATAACTATATATATATATATATCTAACACGGATATTAACACTTATAATTGCACAATCATGCCCATTCCCCGTCAATGGGACTTTTTTACAATTTAACTCATTATTATGATGTATATCCATGCAATTATATACATTATAAATATTAAAACTAATTTTTCCACAATTTAAATATTATATTATCTTACCTTCAGGCACCCAATGCCTATACGAATGATGAAAAACTATCCCGGAGAGGGTATACGCGTTCGAAATACTCCTCCGTACGCTACGGAATTTTTTCGAAAAACGTGCAAGTTACTGTTCACTGGCACTATTTACGAGTACTATTTACAGTCACTATTTAACCCACAAAATTTCGGTTTCCGTTTTACGAACGGAACATACCATCGCGACCCTTACGATGTGAGGATGCTGGTCATGGTGTCCATATGCCACAAAACACAAATTAAAGTCTTCAAAATTACCAATCATCCTAAAATTTTAGATGTTAAGGAACCTACTTTGGACCCTAAAATCATCATTGAAACTCATTCCAAATTGAGATTTAAACATACCGCATTGGAGTACGAGTGTCGGAGAGCACCCTGGTCGGTTCAGATTCCACCGGAGCTACACCAGTCACAGAAAATCTTGCCAGAAACACCCCTTCCCGATCAGCCTTCCTACGCCGGAATCCGGTGACCGAATGCCGGTACGGGGCACAGCACCGTGAAGAGGGCGACAAGGCGGTGCCAGACGCGCCGGAGGTGTCGGTCAACTCGCCGTGGACCGCCGTGAATCGCCGGTCAAAGTTCACGTCGGCGAAGCTTCCGGCGGCGCGTGAGGGCGCGTGGCAGCGGCGATCAGGGCAAGGTTGGCGGCGTTGCACTCGCGACGGCCTGGCGGTCCTCCACTCGCCGGTGGTGAGGTGATCTGAGGTCCGGTGATGAAAGTCACTGTTTACAGGAGAGAGAACCGTAGGGAGGAGAGAGAGAAGAGAGAGAAAATGGAGGAAAAAAGTGAATTTTGTTTTTCGGGTTTTCCGACCCCTTCCCGCTTATATAGTCGGGCACACACGATGAAAATTACAGCTTTCTGCTTTCGTCGACAAATTTCTGATACCGGTAATAAAATACTGTATTTTTTGCTCATACAGTACGCTTTCTCGAATACCGGTCAACTCTCTCTTTTATCAAAACTCTCAAAAATACTGTATTATAACTCCATGACAAGGTTTTAAGAGTATGAAAATTTCAAGATGTTACACGCAGGTCATTTTTATTTAAGTGTCAATACATAACTATTCCTGATAATATATAAGTTCTAAATGATCTCATTCATAGTATAGTGATACCTATGCTCATAAGATGCAAGTTTTCATTAAAACCATTTCTCATGGAAAAATATGGTATTATAAATATTGGCATGTACAGAATATTTTATTTTCGAATTCCCTGATCACTTGATCAATCATAGGTAGTATGACTCGAAATACGGCCTACACAGTCACATTCAGTGACTCCTAAAAGGAGATAGGGCTCAGCCTATGATTACTCAGACCAATCCATGATCCTCTATTTCATAATAATAAATTATAACAACTCTCACCCATTTAGGTGGCCAGTTTCACCTTTCCATCTCAGAAGGTTCCTGCTGACACTGCATAACGGCCCGTTATTTCCTCATCATACTTTCCCCATCAGTTCAATTTATAAACCACAATTTTCAAAAACCTATATTTTGAAAATGCACCATTTTCTAAGTATCTTATGCCAATACTTCTTACAGTGTAATCAAATCACTCTTCATTCCTTTATGAAATTATCAACATAACAATGTCCTTGCAAAACCATGTTAATGCATATAAAATGCATAAAACATTTCTTTTCGTTCAAATCATGGATATATATATATATATATCCTTAAAACATAATATTCCATGACAATGCACCTTCTTGAAACTTATGCACGACACCATCATAATTCTGAACCCTTCATCAGTCATAACATAGTCGCATGTATATGCAAGTTTACACGTACAAGAAACCATATAATATCACCAATTATGCACATATTCTCATAGTCACACAGTTAGACAACATAATACGCATAGGGTGAACCTTTCAATAGTTATGGCTAAATTGGATATCGTGTCATAACTATATATATATATATATATACACACTCCGAATCCCTACTCCTTTCTCACAATCCGAATTACATGTTCTCGTAGTTCATAACATACCGCTATTTATTGGATTGTACATATTCTTGGTTCATATAAAGAACCAATTTCAGAGCTATCTTCAAAACTAGCTACCAGGTAGGCAGTTCTAAGCTCAATAACACAAACTGGAAGGAAGTTTATCTGTATTATCCATAACTTTTTCAACACATTTTATAAAATCTTTTTCAACTCATGCATGTATATATATATATATATATTTAAAAAATATGCCTATTTGCTTTAAAAATTCACAAAATTACACATGCTAATCAATATATCATTCATTACCATGGCATAAGAGAACATGCATTACACCTGTAATACAAGCAACATCAAGACAGTGGCATTCATGCCAAGGGCTTTGAAAACAGGTATGTTTAATACACACACCCCTGCCATCGCATATTAATAAATGTAGAATCATCGTCAATACTTTTCCAAGAACATGCGTTACTCTATCAATAATAAAAAAAAATATATACATAATTAGGGTAGATGTATTCATACCAAATTAATAGGCATAAAAGACTATTTAAATAGAAACTACCCAATAGAATTGTACTGTTAAACTAATATAGTAATTCCTCTAAACTTTCAACAATAACTAATTGAACACCACAGCCCAAAAAAAAAAAAAACAAGTTATCAAGGCACTTAAACGTCCCATCAATATTTTACTTTTCCTTTCCAAAGCATGATATTAGTCACACATACAATGCACAAGTCACTTTACAACTCCCCTATCAACCACTAGTTGAATAAGAGATACCAAACGACGCATATCCAAGTATGTTCAATACATACAATCACAATGAAAATTTTATTACTGCTTATGAACCTAACGTATACCAATAAAAGAATAACATCACCATCAGCATAACAAAATTTCTCTTCATTCCAATTAATGCAATACAGCATACATATCACGTCATCAGAACACATGATGCCCATTCATCTTTATGTATGCAATGTAACCAGTACCATGGCACATATTGTAGCATAACAATCATCAATATCATGTATCTAAATAATACGCGATATTTATGCAATCATCTCAAGGTAGTAACTAGTCAAGGTGCACAATAGGAAATTATCCTTAATTTCACATACCAAGGTATATGATAGACCTTTTTCGTACCACCAAGGTACATGACAAACTACGTTCGTATTACCAAAGTACATGACAGACTACGTTCGTACCACCAAGGTACAGGATAAACCACATACGTATCACCATGATACAAACCAATGACACACCATTTAGATGTGAATCAGACCCACACGTGCATCACCAATATGCTAGACTTTGACATTCACCACCTTGGTGTAACATTACAAACTTACACACAACGTGTACACCGTCGAGGTGCCACTCATGACTTTGATCAGAGCATATACGTGATTCCATGTGCACACCTTTCAGTTAACACTTTTACTCTACCATCCATTGGCAGGGTTGGCAGGGTTGGCAGAGCCATTTAAGCATAGAATTCTCAACAAGTTGTAGCACATAACCAGATATGCACTACGGTTATTCCTGCATCTATCACCGTTCACATCTATCACCAGTCACATCTATCACATATATTTAAATTAAAGAGTATATAAAACATAAGGATTTATGCCACATATATTACACCATACACTAACCTCATGAATATGTGGTTCACCATCACATGCAAATAGTGATAGTAATCGAATCAAATGCATAATACATTCCATGCCAGGCCAAAAATTCATTGAGAGTAATACCAATACTCATGCAGCTATCAGTAATCATATGGTAGACACATACAATTTGGTCACTTATATTATAGGATCCATTCTCGCAAAATTGGTTCATAAACATTTTGTATTTCTTAAAATAAGGAACAGAAATACCTTACAGCAGCCAATTCCGGAAGCACTCGTCGAGGCATAAGGGCATAATGTTTTCGCAAAATGTATAATTTCATTAAGATAAAACCTATGAAAAGTAGGAAAGTGCTCTGATACCAAAAATGTAACACCCCCTTCCTTTCATTTCTATTCATGTGGCATATAGTGCCCTGAAATTGTTAAAAAGATAAAAATCAACGCTTTTTTAAAGTGAATCGAAGTTTTCATTTGTCCAAAAAATTTATGGAAAGTAACCACATAAATAGTAACAACTAAAATAGTATTTTTTTTCTTCTCTAAAGAATTATTATGGATTTTAATAAAAATAATATTCCAGAGTACACAGAAAAAAATTTACATAACAATGGCCTAAACCTTAGATATATTATGCCCCGTCAGAAAATTTTTGCCTCAATTGCACTTTCTGAAACCGCCCGCTATATCGTAATCACTTGAAAAATAATAATCTCACAAATGGGTGAGCACATTACATTACTCAGTAAAATAATACAATACTTAAATAAAGGAAGGAGCATGTTACCTGAATCTCTACTTATTTTGGCCATTTCATACAATTTCACACACATAGGTAAATGCATGTCCATATATCAATGTACATCTATAGACAAACCTATGCTCAATAATGTACACAAGATATCATGCCATATCATCCAGAACTCTAAGCACTATCTCAGCTATGAATTCTATATAAATAATCTCAACCAGATTAATACTTCTCATAATATACCATGCACAGGCTATGCAGTCTCAAACAATATATTTTCTAAATACATAGCTTCATCACCTGTGTCCGTTTAAATCCTATTTCTATTCTTATCAACGGACACCTACATGACCATATAAAATCAATACATGGTTATTCGTATAGATAACAACTAATTGTTGCAGCCACATAAAGAGGAACTGATTAGAAATCGATATAACCACACAATATCAATCACACACTCGACTCGAGATAACCAAAATATCTTAGGCACACAATCAATACTCATATAGGATATAAATATTTCAAACATCTAAATATATATACAAACGAGGGTATTAGCAAAAACGATAACACTGTTTCTGTATGTCATTTCCACTATCGGAAGGATGATGATAGTAATTTTATTGCGTTTATAAGTGATCGATAATACTTAGAGACGTCATGGATCATGGTTGTTACTCTAAGCCACTGGGCCATTTGGATGATAGCTGTGGATTCCACCTACCCCTCAGGGTATCACAGTCTTAACACTATATCTCAATTAAAAGCTGGCTTACAAGCCCAACTAAGTACGATGGAACATACATATATGATCTGCGTATCCTTATTATCTCAATACTAATTCATTACTAGTCTATTTTATCATACATTCCCATTATCTTCTTATTCTTACTGAATCAAGACAACCTGACAGTTGTACCATAATCACAAATACACATCCTCCATTCTTTATCCCAAAACTAGGGATTCTGTCACCTACATTAAACCTTGACTATACTATTATAAGGACACGTATCAATCTAATCCTAGTCGTTCACTAAAGTACACTGACAATAACAACGTAAACTCATAACATAGTTCCTGCACCATCACATTCTTACCGTATTTTCAATCACACATATAAGCGTATAGATTAATATATCGAATGACCTGCAATACACCAAGTGTGCCTTTTCAACAATATCCTCAAGTATCTTACATGACCTTTAATCTATTATGGACTCAAACATATTCTTTTCGTTTCACAAGTACACCAGTGGGTTAGACCTGATTCTATATACTTGAAGTGAGGTAGCCTATATATTGCCTAACCCATTATCTTATTTAAATCCTAATTTTTCTTTTTCAAGCTGATGCTAGCTCTCTTTTTCTACAAGGTTAAGTTCTCTCTTAAAGAATTGAAACTTGTCAAGGTATAATCAGACTTCAACCATTTTCGCAATTCACAATCATAACAAAAATTCGATTGTGACTGCAATTAAAGATAATCATAGACCCTCCTCTACATATAAAAACTAGAATACAAAGGGAGGTCATGAATGGCTGTATGAATAGTATTTCTTATAGGAATTCAGCAAGAGTTTACTTATACATATAAGCTGCCCTACCTGCACAAGAAAATTAGGACAGTCCCAATACCAAATAAAATATAACGTATTACTGCCTCATCGCTATTCACACAAACACAAGTAACTCTTAGCAAATAGAGGTATTCTACCATACAGTTTAAATCTAGTAGGCACACGAATTCATTTCCTTATAGATCGGTCATAATTAAGTAAATTATGGATTATGGTCATGATATCTACCGTACATTTCAATATATGTATACAATGGTTATTCGCCCACACCGGGTTTCTCAGAGCAGCAGGATAAATAGTTCTACCATGGGTTGCACATACCTAAGGACGCCATGGAGAACAACCGCTTCTTACCATGGGTTCAACATGCTCCTCGGGTACCATGATTTTTATTATCATTTTTCCATTGCTGTGGGTTCAACATACCCCGAAAGGCACCACAGTCTTATTATAATGATGCTGCTTCGTCCTACGCGGCTTGACTAGTGTAACAGAAAAACTACCGATCCATAATTATCCTAATTATACCAATTATCCATACAGATTTATTCTTAGTCAGCTTAATCATGACAAAATGACCATTTTGCCTACATTTTAAAATGCACGTTCATAATTTCATAATAAGCAATACAATTACCTATGAACACATTTATTAACCCTTATCTTCTAAAAAAACTTCATACGTATGAATTTATCGTAAGGCTAGCAATACTAAGTCATAAAAACATATTCTACTCTGGCATATAAATACACTACAAAGCAATCAAGATAAAATACAGAAATATATTACAGTCCAAACACATGGATATACTATATCACTATTAATACAAATTCACAAAAACATATTTTAATAGGTTATCATATATTACGTCATTACACGCAATCCCAACATGTCATCACAAGTCAAACTATACCCATTACCTTATTACGGCACAATAATTATAACATACTGATGTGTACACACATGTCCATTCTGATAGCATTGCAAAACATCAAGTGCAACATCTACTCAATCATTCGATCACAAAGGCATAATTACGTATGTATATACAAGCGCACCTACCATATAAATATATATATATATATATATATACAAACATGGGACATACAATGCTGTATAGGTATTTTAGAATACCTAATGTAGCACTGCAGATCGACGATAATGGTATTATGCTTATAACTATATATATTTAACACACGGAACTGGGCACACCACCGTGAAGAGGGTGGCAAGATGGTGCTAGACGCGCCAGAGGTGTCAGTCAACTCGCCGTGCACCGCCGTGAATCACCAATCAAAGTTCACGTCAGCGAAACTTTGGGCAGCGTGTGAGGGCGCGTGGCGACGGTGATGGAAGCAAGGTTGGCGGCACTGTACTCCCCGACGGTGAGGTGATCTGAGGTCCGGTGACAAAAGTCACTGTTCATAGGAAAGAAAGAGAAGAGAGAGAAAAGGGAGGAAAAAGTGAGGTCGTATTGTCGAGTTTCCTGACTCGTCCCGCTTATATAGTTGTGCACGCACGACGAAAAATTATAGTTTTTCGCTTCAGTCGTCAAATTTTTGATACCGGTAATGAAATACTGTATTTTTCGCTCATACAGTACACTATCCCGAATACCGGCCAACTCCCTCTCTTATTAAAACTCTTAAAAATACTGTATTATAACTCCATGACAGGATTTTAATAGTATAGAAATTTCAAGATGTTACATAGAAGCAATAAAAATAGTGCAAAAATACTTAACCAACAAAGACAAATCTCAATTATATTAAATAAATAAAAATCATAATATTATAGTTGGCTACATTATAACTCTAAAAAATAAATTTAGTTTATAATAAGAGAAAATAAATTAAAAGTTCAAAAATGTTAAAATATATTTCTTAAAATTTTAAAACTTATAAAATAGGAAGTAAACATTTATATAATTTTTATTTTACAATCAAATCATAGAATTCATAAAATTTCATATTTTAAAGCTAATTTTAAAATTTTATATGAAATTGAATTTTCATCTTATTTAAGAGGAACAAAATTCTATATTCTCTATATCATATGAGAATTTAAATTATCAAACTTTTTATAAATAATCTTGACATAATTTTCACTAAAATATTTTTATGATCATTATGTTCAACAAATATTATAAAGTTTTAATCCAAACAATCCACTATTATAATACAATTTAAACAAACTTAAAGAACTTTATTTGATCTATACTAAAATATTGTAAAAATAATCCTAAATAAAAACAAGACAATATAATTATAATATAATTAAAACATTACCTTTATTAACCAAGATCTTTAGGAGCCACAAACATAAAGAAAACATATTATGTTTGTGTGTTAAAAAGTGATATGCCTTAAGGATCTTCAAATGGTGAATCAAGATCTTATAGGTATATTTTCTTTTGGTATTTTATAAATAAATACAGGTGCTGGGATATGATATAATAGTTAAATAGATGAAAATTCGTAATTGAAGTGAGTTTTTGGTTCTTTAAAAATGTTTTAAGGAAGCTGAAGGGTTATGTACAAATTTTAAAGTGGTTATGGTGATATGGATAACTTTTGGAAGTTTAAGATAAGAAAATAATGTTTAAATCAGTATCAATAATCAAATAAAAAATTAAAAATAATGAATCAAGTTTGATAAAATTAGATCACCACAAATAAGATTACCAGGTTGATTCGCTACACTGTAAGATAGAAAAAAGAAAAAGTGATAAGAATCAGTAGATAATTTGCCACTAAATAAAGAAATTGTTTAGATATGAATTTAGATGCAAGTCAGTAAAATACTTTCTCATTCATAGATTAAAAATCCATTACAATGACATGTCTTTCATTATAGAACTAACATGCTTACTTAGGAAGACTTATATATTGAATTACTAATTGGAAAACTTAAACTAATTAATTAAAACACAACTACTAAAGTCATAATTAATACATCATTAAGTAAACATTTAAGTTATTAGCCACCTTATTTATTGAAATTCATGAACCATCAATCATCATCCTAATTGGCTAAAATTTAATTTAATCAGCAAATCAATTTTTCTTCATACAAGTAAGTAAAGTAACAAATTTGACTCTTGCTCTAATAATTGGTTTCATGTATGGCTCTTTTTGGATTGCAACAACTTCATTTTCATGATGGAACACATCAAAAAGAGGGTGAAAGGCAGAGAGGTAAAACAAATAAGTTTTTTTATATTTTGTTTAAGAAAATAAGAAATCTTAGTTAATGAGTATATGAGATATTTACTATTTACAAAAAAAATATCATTGCAATTTACGTTTAAAAAATTTTAAACTTAAAAAAGGTAATATAATATTTTCATAATCTAATCAGGAGAGTGAATATCACAAAACATTTCTAGTAAGTTGGTTTAAATCCACTTCTAATATTAAACGCTTAGTAAAGTTTCAAAATCATGTTATTGTCGTAAGTCAAACTGAAAATAGAGTATATAATGAGTTAAATTTAGTATGCTTTACAAGTTATGTTGTACATTCTTTAAACTAATTTTCAATTCTACATCAAGGTTAGTTCATCCTTGTACCAAAACCTTGAAAATTGCATTGCAAACTTGTAAATATCTCTCTTATTTCAATAAACATTAGCATGTTCCCTTATGAAATGCATGTCAATATGGCAAAACCCATGAACTTCATTTTCAACTTCATCACTTAAAACCTTTACATCATTAGAACTTATTTATGCTAATGTACAAGGTTTTTCTTCTATAATTTCCAAAAATTGTTTTAATTATTACATTAGCCTTTTAGATGATTTCATAAGATATACTTGGATCTTTCCTTTAAATCAAATCAAAAGACTTGGCATTGTATAATCATTTTAGATTATAAGTAGAAAACCAAGTCTTTAGTTCAATAAAATGTCTTCAAAATGATGATAGGTGAGAGTTTATAGCTTTTTTTTTTTTCTTATCTTAAACAGTATTGAATCCTTTATTAGATGTGCATGTCCGCACACATACCATCAAAATGAGGTTATTGAAAAGAAACACAGACACACTATAGAACTAGGATTAACATTACTCTCACAAGTTTCACTTTCTTTTAAATATTAGTGGGATGCCTTTCATATTTCAGTCTATTTGATTAATAGACTACCTAGTGAATCATTACATCATAAATCACCTTTTAAGCTACTCTTTCACTAAGTTCTACATTATTCATTCTTAATAGTCTTTAGTTACTCTTACTTCTCATTTCTCAAAAATTACAACTAACCAAAGCTTGATTGCGAATTTGCAAAGTATACTTTTATAGTTTAAAGTCCTTTTCTTAAGGGCTATAAATATTTACACCCTTCATTAGGAAAAGTATATGTTGCCAGGCATATAATCTTGGATGAAATATCTTTTTCTGTCATTGAGAATTTTAATGTGCTTCATTTTTATATGATTTTACCTTACCCTTATTTTTGATATTTTGCTAGTTTATTATTTCATTTATTTCTTTTTGGTATGCTTTATTCATTTCATTTATTTTTATAAAGAAATAAGATTTGGAGTAAAAAACACGTTTTGGAGCAAAAAGAAAGACAGTGGACAAAACCACCAGCATCGTGGCTCTAAGTTGTTATTGTTGTAGCGATATTGTAGCAATCATAAATAATGCCATGCTATAGTAACTTGATACAATAATTTTACAAGAATGAAAACAATAGTTCCAAGGTCACGGTGCTAGGTTGTAAATTTATTAAGTGAGAAATAAAGATAAAATAGAAATTTATGCTTTTTATTAAAGATATAAATAGATCCTCTTAAGGTTAAAAAAAAGGAGAACCACTAAGAAAGCCACCAAAAGAGTCACAAAGGGAGAAGAAAAAGAAAACAAGCAAAAAAAGAAATTGCAAAGCTTAAAGAAAAGAGGAAAAATCTTTTCATTTTGGCTTGGAATTCAAATTTGATTCCTCTTTTTCTTTATTTTTTTCTTTATTAAGAATATTCAATATAATGAATAAAATGTTATTTTCTTTTATTACAAACTAAATTTATTTTTTAAGACTATAATATAGCTAATTATGACGTTATGATTTTTATTTATTTAATGTGATTGAAATTTATTTTTATTGGTTGAGTATTCTACAATATTCTTAATACTTCTAAATAACCAGTTATTATTCAGATGATTTGTAATTCATAATAAAACCTTAAAAATGATATTTATATTTCATTCTTATGTTGAATGCCATAAAGTCTATGTAAATAGGAATATACTTGCAAACTTTGTATAATTGTTGTGTAATGCTTAATGAATTTTTGACTATCCTAATTCACATAAGTATATAATAGATTAATATTTTGAAATAGTTTTATTATAATCCTAGATGATGTTTTTGATTATTAATCATGAATTTATATTTTAGTTACTAAAAATATATAGAATCTTAACAAATTAGTTTTGTGAAATCAAATACTTTAAAGCTCTCTCTATCTAGTTACTTTTAATTTATCTTCATTTGTTTGAGTTTATTTGTTAGTTACTTAAGCATGAACCATCTTTACATTTAGCTCATTTAATGAGGATAGTTTACTTGGTAATTAGATCATAAATATCAATCTCTATAAGAGTGATACTCACATCAATCTCTGTAAGAGTGATACTCACTCATCATTATATGACTTATTTACAATAATGTGTATTTGCGTTTGTGTAATACAACAAATTTTTGGTGTTATTGTTGAGAATTAATTTATTTATTTGTCAAATATAGAACCAAATTATTTTCAGTTTTACTATAAATTTTACGCTTTATTATTTTTCTCTAATGCTTTTAGCTAGCGTATGCAATGGTTAAGAAGTAATCAACTCATGCCTTTTGAATTTAAAATTGAAAAAACTTATTGATGTAATAAGAAGAAAATGAGGAAAGCTACTCAAAAATCAAATACAATGGCTGAGCATCTTTAAGAAGTATAAGATAATAGAGCCTTATGTGACTATGCAATGCCGACAATCACCAATAATGTGTTTGGGATCACTTGTCCAAAAATTCAAGCTAACAATTTTGAAATCAAATTAGCCATTAGTCAAATGGTCACAGCTAATCAGTTTGAAGGTTCATCACATGATAATCGTACACTTTATATTTCATGTTTTTTGAAGATTTGTAACACATTAAGAATAATGGTATTTTAAATGATGCCATTCAACTTAAATTGTTTTCGTTTTTCTTTGGGACAAAGTAAAAAGCTGGCTCAACACTTTCCCAACAATAAGTATTATGACATTAACAAATTTGGCATAAAATTTTTTATCCAAGTTTTTTCCACCTACTAAGATTGCAAAAATGAGAAGTAACATCACTACTTTTGTTCAACATGATATAGTGTCGCTATACAAAACATAGGAGAGATATAAAGAGATGTTGAAGAAATGCCCACATCATGCTCTTCCACGATCGCTTCAAATTTAAACTTTTTATAATAAATTGAAAAGTGTAAAAGTGTAAATAAACTAGTACATACACGCAGTAAAAATACACGAGAAACGATTTGCTTTTCAAGATATATGCGGCAAACCCTATGTTATTTTATGTATATAATTTAATACCATAAATAAGTAAATACCTTTAATTAGATGGTTTTTATCAAACTACAAACATAGATCAATTGCCTCTGCATTTTTATGATATCCACACGAGCGAAAATTTAATCGGAGTGTTAGCCCTTACTATTTGGGTACGTGATTTTTTGTGTATATTTCTCTTCTTAAAAGTAAAAATGCAAAAATAAATCTTAGGTATACTCTTAAAGATGTAAATATCACATATTTATATTACTATTTTAGATTTTTAATTTTAACTTAAACTATTTTATTAGTAAAGTAAGCACTAATAAATTTAGTCCAATCTTTACATAATAAATTTAGTCAAAATTAATACCCAAATAGTTAAATGAATCTTAAACATATTTAAGATTATATATATATTATTTTAAATCTTAATATGCGATCTAATATGTTCTCGTTACATTGACAGTAATACTAAAACATAATTTTAGTGTTACAAGTAATGAGTAGTATCTAACAATACATAATAACTATCTAAGTAACGAGAATGTCAATAGTTTGATACCACTTAATTTGCGACTAATATTACTGTGTAATTCAATCTTTTTATCTTAAAAAATCTTAATTGTATACGAGATATAGCATGTATCATTGTCGTATGATTTAATTTTATATTTCTTTGATATCCTAAGTAGACTTATTCTATCAAATGAAGTTAATATCACATATTAACTTATTTAAGTATGACCATGTATTTTTTAAAGTCTCACTCAATCAAAGGGCCCAAGATATCGCTCATATAATATAGGAGAGACAAATTCTATCTTAGTCATACTTACTCTTTTGCATAAGTTATGACATATTTGATTATTTCCTTTGTAGACTATCTTGTTATCAATGATGTTTAAAAATATCAAAATATATCATTTTCTATATTGAAAACTATGGTAATCTCAAATTCAAGAATCACATATATCATTATCATTGTGAGAATCATTTATATCATTTATAACATTCATATTATAATTCACGTAGCATTCTCATGATGGATCGGTCTAGTATATTAGTTCACTAACACCTATATGTTGACTTGATATCTCATATCATAACACAAAAATATTGTTATTAGTCATTATACATACTAGTCTCCATGCATTACTTTTACCCTATTCACAACAATGCTTAACTAAGGATATTTAATAATAGTATTTAACTAATTGAGTTTATTATTCTAAGGGCATTATTACATTCATTAAATATACAGATATGTAATAATAAAATAATCAAATGATATATATAAATCGAAATATCATAATACATATGTCAAAAATATTTAAAATATTATTAGATTTAGGGTATATACCAACAACAAGAACTTTGGTAAATATAGCAGTAAAAGGGGCTTTGATAAGTAAGAAGTATGATGACGCTTACTCTTTGCTTGAGAAAATAGCCATAAATACTTACTAATAGCTATCTAATCGTTCTGCACCAAGTAAAGCATTAAGGGTGCATGAAATTGATCCTATCATGACATTATCTTCTCAAGTAGTAGTATTGTTTAAATAATTAAAGGTCTTAATAGCTAATGCTATCTATACTCTGCCTTTATTATATAAATCGGTTTATGCTAGTATTCAGTTCTAAGTTGGAAATCTTTTTGCCTTATTTCAAGCTGAACATTATGCTTATGGAGAATTTTTTTAATGGACACAAGAGCAATCCTTATTTCAACACATACAATCTAAAATGGAGGAATCACTTGAACTTATTTTGGAGCAATGATCATAATATGGTGAGACTATCATTAGAATTTCAACGACCTTTAAATTTCAATAATAACCATTAAAGAAGAATGTATCTTTAGAAAATGCATTAACACAACTTACTGTCAATACTTTTCAATTCAAGATAAAGACTAAGAGGACACTTTAAAATCGAGCAACATCTATCTGAAACTTTAAGATGTAAATAGGACAGTTAGCAAATATAATAAATAATAGACCTCAAGGTTTACTACCTTCTAATACAAAACCAAATCTCAAAAAGAGTGTGAATGCTATCACACTTCATAATATTAAAATTTAGTAGCATCATTCAAGATAAGCACTTTAAAAGTTAAACAAAGTGCATAGTTCGAATAAGCAGAATATTTTGAGAGTTTCAATAAGTAGAAAGAAAAAAAATTAGGATCTAAGCTCTTTTTAAATAATCCTCCATTTTATGTGCTACCTATTCCATACCCTTAGTGATTTCAAAAGTAAAAAATAGTAAATAACTTTCTAAATTTCTTACTATTTTTAAAAAATTGCACATTAACATTCTTTTTACAAATGCTTAGGAACAAATATCTAGTTACATGAAGTTTATGAAGAAAATCCTTTCAAACAAGAGAAAGCTAAAGGAATGTTAAACTGTTTTATTTATTGAGAAGTGTAGTGCCATCATTCAAAAGAAATTATAGCCAAAGTTAAGAGATCTTGGCAACTTCACCATTCTTTGCATAATAGGGAATGCCTATTTTGATATGGTGCTATATGGTCTAAGAGCGAGCATCAATTTAATGTCTTTATCTATGTTTAGGCAATTAGGCTTAGAGGAAGCAAAATCAACAATAATTTCATTACAATTAGCAAATAGGTCTAATAAATATCTAAGAAGAATCATCAAGGTTATTTAGTAAAGGTAAACAAGTTAATCTTCTTACCCAACTTTATTGTACTTAATAATGAGGAAGATCAAGATGTTTCACTCATTCTTGGTCAACTATTCTTAACTACTAAAAAAGCCTTTATTAATGTGCAAAAAGGAGAACTTATTTTAAGATTCAAGGTAAGCAAGTCTCATTTAATTCTTTTAAGGTAATAAAGCACCCAAGTGAAGAAGCTTGTTATTTTTTAATGTACATAACTAATCATTACAACAAAGAAGTATTTCAAGTAAATTACAAGTCTCAAATACAAAGTAATGCTTAGAGGTTCAATATGAATGACAACAATTCAAGGCATACATTATTCAAAAAAATAAATTTTCAAGAGTCACAATTATTGTAGCAAACCCAAGGTGATAAGTTTTATCTAATAGTAAGAGTGAAGACTATAAAATAAACCCTTTTTAGAAGGCAACCCAATGATAAAAAGATGATTTAAAATGCCTATAGCTTTTGGAAAATAAAAAATGTTATCCATATGTGTACATTTTTTACTATTGTGCTTAATTCGCATTTGCTTTGAATATTTTGAACATATAATCTTAATAATTCAATTGTTTTACTTGTTTAAAAAGTTTATGTGAATCTAGTATATTACATAATCTTATGTAATTATAAAACTTATTTGAGTGTCATTTGAGGCAAAATCTTAGGATACACTAAATTTAGGCCATTTTTAGAACGATTAAACCTTTCAAGCCCACTTTGCATTGTTATTTATCCCTAGTCTATCCCATTAAGTAATATTTATCACTTTTTTATCACTTACACATCTAACCCATCCTTTGAATAAATTGTCAAATTCTTATCCCATACCTATAAGGACATACTCATTCTAGGAAAATATTTTAAGTTAAAATGGATTTCTAACACCCAGCCTATCGAAAAAAAAAAATTAGGCCTAAAAACTTTTAAAAATCTTGGCCCAAATATTTTAGTATATATATATATATATATTATATATATGGATAAGTATGGAATTAGCATAAAAGTTTAAAGAAGACTGTAAAAGTACTAAAAGAAGAGAAGAAAGAAAAGAAAAAGGAGAGAAAGAGAGAGAAAAGAAAGAGAAAAAGAAGAAGAAGAATAAGAAGAATAAGGAAAAAAAAATAAGATAATAAAAGTAAGATATTCTCTTTATTCTTTATTTTGAAAAGAAAATAGTTTATTTTAATATAAAAATTATTAAAAATTAAAGAAAATAGATAGATTTTTGTTTTAGCAGCTTAATAGTTAAAATTATTACTAATTTCAGTTATTAAACTTCAAAATCATAAATTTTGGATTAAATTTGACAAATTAACTGAAAAATTTTTCAGACTTGTTGAAAAATTAAATGAAAAACTGTTGAATTTTATTGGAGGTGAAAATGCAAAGATTGTAGAAATGTTGTTCAATTTTATAAATTAAAAGTTTCATGTGTAAATAGTAAAAAATTTTGGGTCCAAAATAAAAATTCTTATAATTTAAGATAAGATGATAATTTATAATAATTTTGGGCCTTAAGTGTAAATATTTTTAGAGTATTTTTATAATTATTTATATTTTAAGAGGTATTTTTTAATTATTCATATTATATAGATTTTTTTGTAATTTATCATTATTAATAATTTTTATTCTAAAAATTTAAAATTTTAGAATTTTTAAACTGAACCTTAGTTTGATTTTAAGACAAAAATTTATTTATACTTTATTATGAGTAGCATAAATTATTAATTTATTATTAAATTAAGTGTTTTGAAAAAGATAAATTATTAATTTGTAATACTATTATTATTAAATTGAGTGTTTTAAAAAAGTGAAAAATAGGAATTTATATTAAAATTTTATAAAAAATTATATTTCAATAACATGAGTACTGTTCTATTTTGTTTGGTATAAATTTTTTATGATTTAGCAATGTTGTTATTGTTAAATTATACTTCCAATATTTAAATATTGTGAAATGGTATGAATAAATTATTTTGTTGTTATTGTGTGTGATTGGATTATAAAATGGTGTATAGCCTTTTGTTTAACACCAATGATATAAATCTTATTTAAGTCCCATAGTGAAAACCCGTAAACTTGAAATCATGGGCGGCGGTCCCTAAGTATAAAACCCCTAAAATGCGTAAACTATATATTTATTGGACGAAAATCTCTAAAAATAGTACCCCAAAATTATATATTACACATAGTGAAAGTTAATTTAAATTATTGTCATATTATCATTATTTAAATTTAATTCTATTTATTTACATTATTTATAACTTATTTAATTAGAAATATGATTATTATTAAATTACTTAAAAAACTCTAATTATATATAAATATTTATGGAGTTTTAGCTCATACCTTACTTTTTTAGATTTTTTTAAAACTGTAGAAAATAAGTAAACCTAAAGAAGTCTTATCCTTTGTTAGATATATTTTGCGATGACTACTTTACTATGTATAATATGTTTGTTTGAACATTATAAGAAAATTATTTATATTCTATTAAATAAATGCATTAAGTTTTGATGTGATAAATTTTGTTATGATGGTAGTTTGAAATTTATAAGAAATATTGAAATTGTAGTAGAATTTTTTATTTGTAAGTCTATATAGATATTGTCCATACATAGTAAAAACTCTGTCAAAATATTCGCAACCTTATAATTATTCATTTAAACCCTAAATCACCCACCCTAATTTAGGGGGCATGATAGTTTGGTATCAAAGATTAAACTATAGATCCTATAGCTATTTTAATAAATTTAGATAATAGTTGTATTACTTTGGACCTTCAATTGTTATCTTTGTGTCTTATAGACTTATATCTTATGCTGTTGTTTTATTGTTTAGTCTTGTAATATGGGTAGGACTAAATACGATAGGTGGATGACTGTGGATCAAATTGAGCCGTGTATATTAAGTGGAGTTCTTGGTAAAGACCTTAGAAAATTAGCAGCAAATCGAATTAAGGCAGAAATGTGAGCAAGGTATAGATATCAAAGGGGTATTAATATGTGATTTTCTGATACTAATACAGGTCCAAGAGTTTTCACAAAAGTTAAGAATAATACGCTCAAGGAAATAAAAATGTATGGTAAAGGAGCGAACAAAAATAAACTTATGGTCCAATGCTTATTATACATCAAGAGATACCTTAATGCCTTTAGTACAACAAAAAGATGGCTAAGAAGATTGACTTAGGGTTTGCTAGGATAGATGAGTGAGAGGACACTAGTGACATTAGGCCTTTTTTCTTTTAGGATGACAAAATCTTTTGAACCACCAGTAATAAATAGGGATCTTAAAGATTGGTGGAGTACGAGACCTAAACCTACGAGAATATTTTACCTATGATTTTATATGACTAATCGTTTTGTAGTTATGACTTTAGTTACTTAAACTTGTAGTTTTTAAGTGTGTCTTATTTAGTTTTGTTTATATCGTAAACTTTTGTAGTTTATGTAAAAATATATATATATCTATTTATATGTACAATAGCCTTGTAGTAATATGTTTTATTGTGATATAATATTGTATATATATTTGTTATTATATTTTAACTATTATGAGTTATATCTGTTTTGTTGGTACACTTTAACTATTATAGTTGTATCATAATTTTTAATATATCTGATAATAATAGAGAAGTTGTGTCATCCTTTTCACAATGAGGAGGTGAGTTTGGAGAATTTCATCAAACTAATGAGTTTAGAGAAGTTGTTAATACAATTCGTGGTTTTATAAACAGTAAACCATCTCATCGTAGCAGAAGTACTAAAATTAAAAGCCTTTCAGCACTGAGCGAGTTCAGAAAATTAAATCCACCAATTTTTAATAGATAAGCTAACACATTAGTTGCTGAAGAATGAGTCGGGCAAATTAAGCATTTTTTTAACGAGTTACAGTTACCTAAAGAAATTTGGGTTAAACTTGTAATTTTTTAGTTTGTTGAATATACCAATCATTGATGGAATGCTATTAAAATTTTTAGATAAGATGAAGAATGGACGTGGAAGGTGTTTAAAAAAGTTTTCTTGAGTAAATAATTCCCTTAAGTGTTCCATGATGCTATGTTGGATAAGTTTATACATCTAACTCAAGATAACATGTAAGTGTCACAGTATGAAGTTAAGTTTGAAGTTTTAAGTAGTTTTACTACTCCTTTGATTTCATCTAGCAATAGAAGTTTGTTTTGAGTACAGGCAGTATGGGCATTACAGGAATTCATATCTATGTTTAGGGCAAACTCAAAGTCAGGTAGTTAGTTCTAGTGGAAAAAATACTCAGAATATATCGCAGCAATTTTAACAAAGTAGATAGCCATACTAGTGACAAAATGAACAATCATCTCAGAAATCTTAGCAATCACAAAGTCAGAGCAGATCAAAAACTCAAGGTAAGGCTTTTACACTTACGCGAAAAATGGACGGGTCAAACCATACAGTAGTAGAAGGTACCTTTCTTTTGTTCAATATTAAAGTCAAAGTTTTGTTTGATTCTAGTGCTACTCATTCTTTCATATCTTCAAATTTAGTATTTTCATTGGGTTTAAAAACTAAAGCTTTAGATTTTGAGCTGTTAGTTAAAATGCTTGTTGGGTATATTATGAATCTTGATAGAATATATGAGGATTGTGAAATTGATGCAAGGGGTCACAAAATTTCTTTTGGATTAGTGGTGATGAAAATGGTAAATTATAATATAATCCATTGGATAGATTGGTTATCATTTTTTAGTGTAACCATAAATTATCAAAAAAAAAGGTAACTATTACTTTTCCTTGTGGTAATAAATTTCATATTTTTGGAAGTGTAAATAATAGTCAACTTTATGTTTATACTAAGTATAAAGAGTATAAGAATTATTTGGGGTAAATAGTTAATTTATATTATCAAGAGGGCAGTGAGTCAGAAATACAACCCATTCCTGTAATTGACAAATTTCTTGATATTTTTCCTGATGATTTATCTAGTTTGCCACCAAAAAGAGAAACAGACTTTGTTATTGAGACATGCCTTGAAACTTTCCCTATTTCAATGGCAACTTATAGAACGGGTCCAGTAGAATTACAAGAGTTGAAAGAGTAATTACATAATTTACTGAATAAAGGGTTTATAAAATCTAGTACCTCTCCTTAGGGTGTACCAGTTTTGTTTTCCAAGAAAAAAGATGACAGTCTAAGACTGTGCATAGACTATAGACAATTGAATTGGATAATAGTAAATAATAAATACCCATTACCTAGAATTAATGACTTGTTTGATCAGTAACATGATTCCAAATATTTCTCAAAGATCGATTTTCGATTAGGCTATCATCAGCTGAAGATTAGAAATGAAGATATTCCAAAAACTACTTTTCGTACTAGATATGGGCAATTTGAATTTGTGGTGATACCATTTGGGTTAACAAATGCACTTGCAACATTTATGAACTTGATGCACTGAGTCATTCACCTATATCTTAATAAATTTGTAATAGTATTTGTGGATAATATTTTGATTTACTTAAAGACATTATAAGAGCATGAACAACATTTGAGGATTCTTTATAAGTGTTGAGGGAGTATCGACTATATGCTAAATGGAGTAAATATGAATTTTGGATGACTGAAGTAAAGTTTCTAGAACATGTAGTGTCTAAAGAAGGTATTTCAATTGATCCTACTATAGTGGAAGTAGTGCAAAACTGGAATAAACCAAAAAGTGTGACAAAGATAAGAAGTTTTCTTGGGTTGGCAGGATATTATTGTAGGTTTGTAAAAGATTTTTCTTGAATCGCTGCACCACTAACACAGTTAACTAAAAAAGAAGTGAAGTTTGAGTGGTGTGATAAATGTGAGCCAGCCTTTGTGGAATTGAAAGGGCAGTTAACTTCTATTCCGATTCTAATTATTCTTGAGTATTGTGTGAGGTATATTGTCTATTGTGATTCATCAAGAGCAAGCATTGGTTGTAGCTTATGGCTCACGTCAACTAAAGACATATGAACAAAATTACCATAATCATAACTTAGAACTTAACACTATTGTATTTGCATTAAAAATATGGAGACATTACTTATATGGAGAAAGGTTTGATATATTTTTTTATCATAAAAATCTTTGATACTTGTTCACTTAGAAAGAATTGAATCGAAGACAAATTAAGTGGACAAAATTCTTACATGATGCTTTAAGTAGGAAGTCTCAAAGCATGTTGGCTAATTCATTATGTCAAGAGTGGAAGATTCGTAAACAGTTAGAGAAATTTGATTTAAGAATTGGTGAGGCCAAAGACCAACCTTACTTATTTAATTTAATAACCCAGTCTACTATTATTCAAAAGGTAATTGAAACTTAACAAAGTGACCTTAAAGTGCAAGCAATACGCGCTAAGTTGAAAAATGATGAGACAATTGATAGATGGTCAATAGATTCGTTTGGAGGTTTGAAGTTTGTAAGTAGACTTTTTGTGCTAGCATTGGAATCACTTAGAAAAGATATTGTAAATAAGGTTCATAAATCTAAGTTTACTATTTATTATGGGAGCACAAAAATATATCAAATACTACGTAAGCAGTTTTGGTGGAAAGGAATAAAGAAGAGTGTAAACGAATTTGTAGCTAAATATTTAATATGTCAATAAGTTAAGGCAGAATCAACAAGTTAAAGCAAAGCATCAGAAGTCAACAGGATTATATCAACCTCTCACAGCTTCAGAATGGAAATGAAAGCATGTGACTATGGATTTTGTGAAGGAACTTCCTAAAATTCGAAAGAGGTATGATGGTATATAGGTTATTGTAAATAGACTGACGAAATCGGCTCACTTCTTACTTGTTAAAAATACAGATCCTCTTAATGCCTTGAGTAAGTTATACATTTAGGAGATTGTTAAATTGTATGGAATACCTCTGTCTATTATTTCTGACAGGGACTCACGATTTACATTCGAAAGGCTATAGGTACCAAGTTAAATTTTAGTACGGCCTATCATCCTCAAACAGATGGACAGTCTAAAAGGGTTATACAAATAATGGAATACATATTTAGATCTTGTGTTTTAGATTTTCAAGGCTTATGGGTTAAACATTTGTTTTTGGTGGAATTCACTTACAATAACAATTATCAGTCTAGTCTTGAAATGGTATCATTTGAGGCATTGTATGGGAGACTTTACAGATCACCAGTATGTTAGGTAGAAGTTGGTGAAATTTCATTAATTGGTTATAAATTAGTGAAAGAAACCATTGAAGAAGTAAAATTAATTAGGCAATGACTTCTTATAACTCAAAATCGTCAAAAGAGTTATGTGGATCATAGAAGGAGACCATTAGAGTTCGAGATAAGAGATCATGTGTTCTTAAAAATTAAGTCTTGGCTTGGTATCACCAGATTTAAAAAGGATAAAAAATTATCTCTAAGATTCATTGACCATTTTGAAATATTAAAGCAAGTTGGTGAAGTTACTTATAGATTAGTATTGCCACCCCAATTATTGAATGTTCATAATATCTTTTATATTTTGATGCTTAAAAAATATTAACCAAATCCTTCTCATGTATTAGATTGGAAAAATCTTACCCTGACTAAAAATGTTTCCTATGAAAAAAGTTCAATTCAGATTATTAATCATAAAGAACAAGTACTCCGCAAAAGATTTATTCCGTTGGTAAAAATTTTGTGGCGATATTATAGAAAAGAAGAAGCCACTTGGGGGCTCGAGTTTGAATTATCAAAAAAATATCCCCATTTATTCCAAAACTGAAGATATGCTTATTTAAATTTCAAGGATAAAATTTCTTTAAGGTGGGGAATATTGTAGCACGCACCCAACCCATTGAAAAAAAAAATTGAGCTCAAAAACTTTTGAAAATCTTAGCATAAGTGTTTCTCTGTGTGTGTGTGTGTGTGTGTGTGGATAAATATGAAATTGGTATAGAAGTTTGGAGAAGATCGTAAAAATGCCGAGAGAAAAAAAGAAAGAAAAGAGCAAGAGAGAGAAAAGAAAGAAAAAAATAAGAAAGGAAGAAGAATAAGGAGAGAGATGAGATAATAAAGATAAGATTTTCTTTTTATTCTTCATTTTGAAAAGAAAATAATTTATTTTAGTATAAAAATTATTAAAAATTAAAGAAAATAAATAAACTTTTGTTTTAGTAGTTTAATAATTAAAATTATTATTAGTTTAAATTATTGAACTCTAAAATTATAGATTTTATATCAAATTTGACAAATTAACCTGAAGGTTTTTTGAAAATTGTTGAAAAATTAGATAAAAAACTGTAGAATTTAATTAGGGTGAAAATACAAAAATTGTAAAAATTTTATTCAATTTTATAAATTAAAAATTTTATATGTAAATAGTTAAAAATTTTAGAGATAAAATAAAATTTTTTATAATTATGGGTAACATGATAATTTTTAATAATTTTAAGCTTTAAGTGTAAATATTTTTGAAGTATTTTTGTAATTATTTATATTTTAAGAAATATTTTGTAATTATTCATATTATATAAATTGTTTTGTAATTTACTATTATTAATAATTTTTATTCTAAAATTTTAAAATTTTTATACCGAACTTTAGTTTGATTTTAAGTCAGAAATTTATTTATACTTTATTATGAGTAGTATAAATTATTAGTTTATTTTAATAATTATATATTGATTTTAAAAGTGATATCAAATGGTGGTCAAGAAAAAAAAAAAAAAGAGATCAGAGAAATTATAAAATTATTGACATCTTTTGATCCAAATAGGTAATTCACGTATAATTGAGTGTTTTGGTGTTTTAAAAAGCTGAAAAGTAGGTGCTTATATTAAAATTTTATAAAAAATTATATTTTAATGACACAAATACTGTTTTGTTATATTTTGGATAAATTCTTTACAATTTAGTAATATTATTATTGTTAAATTGTACTTCCAATGTTTGAAATGTTGTAAAATGATATGAATAAATTATTTTGTTATTACTGGGTATGATTGGATTATGAAACGGTATATAACCTTTTGGTTAGCACAAGTGACTATAGACATGATTTCAGTTTTACAGTGAAAGTTCGTAAACTTAAAATTAGGGATGACAGTTTCTGGATATATAGCCCCTAAAATACGTAAGTTATACATTTTTTTAACAACAGTTTCTAAAAATAATAACCTAAAATTATGTATTATACGTGGTAATAATTAATTTGAATTGTTGTCGTATTATCATTATTTATATTTATTTATATTTATTTACGTTATTTATAACTTATTTAATTAGAAGTATGATTATTATTAAATTACTTGAAAAATTCTAATTATATGTGAACATTTACAGAATTTTAACCCATACCTTATTTTTCAGGTTATTTTGGAAGTGTAGGAAATAGGTGAACTTGGAGAAGTCTTATCCTTTACTAGATATATTTTGGGAAAATTACTTTATTATGTATATCGTATTTATTAGAACATTATAAGAAAATTATTTATATTTTATTGAATAAATATATTAAGTTTTGATGTGATAAATTTTGTTGTGACAATAGTTTGAAATTTCAGGAGAAATATTGAAAATATGGTAGAACTTTTATACTTACAAGTTTATATAAATATTATCTATCTATAGTGGAGACTTTACTAAAATATTCACATTCTTATAATTATTCATTCAAGCCTTAAATTACGAACCCTAATTTAAGGGGTGTGACATAAACTTTTTTACAATCCAATTATTATAAAATGCAAAAATATTATGATTATTTTTTAAAATTTTAAAAAGTATTTAATTATATTTATTATATTACACAAAATTTTAATTATATTTGTCATAGTTTAAAAAGTATTTAACTATGTATAAAGTAATTTAAAAACTATTTAGCTATATTTGTTGATCAGATTGATCCCATAATTTTGAAACTTAAATAAAAGCTTTCTGAATGTAATTAACAGTTTATAAACAGAACTGATTGAGCTCTATTTTTGACATGTTTTAAAGCATAAAAACAAAATAATTACGCAAGCACGCATGGCACCACAGCAGCAATTTGAGCAATATATACACATGGGATGGGTGGGATTTATTTATATTGATCTAAAATTTAATTTATAACCAAAGATATGGCAACAAATAAAGTTTCTTATTTATGACTGAGCAAGATTTATTTTATTTATTTATATTCATTTAAAATTAAATATCCTTGAAAAATTAAAAGGCGCAATTATCTGAATAAATAAAATGCACAGATTGTAGAGTGTTTCCAAAGTCAACCTACCAAATGAGTCATTGAAATGACGTGGACACCACAGCAGCAATTTCAGCAATATTTACATGCATGCATCCATACATGCACAAATACAGATCCAGTACAGCAAACATACAGAGACTACTCTTAACCAGTTTACTTTGACTTTTGGCATTGCGCCACCATTTAATGCTGCTGGGCTCCATGCTCCATTTGCCCCCGTGTCAGAGAGAAAGTTTTATGGTTTTTTTTTATTATTATTATTTAATTACATACGCTTTTTATTACGAGAGTTCACTCTTCCCTCAAGTCCAAAAAAAATAAAAAATAAAAAAATATATATTATAATTCTAATTTTAAAATAATAATAATAATAATATGTTAAAAATTATAATAGGCTCATAACTATCATAAATTTTAATTTTAGTTATCCGATCATTTTATACGATATTTCAACATATGTTATGAGTCTTTTAATTTAAAGCTTGTAAGCGATTGTGATTCAAGACAGTAAATTTAACATTTTAATTATAATAAATTAATAATTTATCTTAATTATTAATTCACCGTCAAAGTTAGGTTAACCAAAAAGATTCGTCTGGAACGAACGCGCCCAAGTGGAGAGTGTAACAATACTGCAAAGTACCAAACCATCACGTAATAACGAAAGCTTCCATCAACTTGTGCCTCTCCAACCCGCGAGCGAGACAAGAAATAGAATTAGTAGCAATTGCAATTGCACAAAATAATACACATGGAGATTTAAAATATCCCACGTGCTACTTAGTGGTCCTACCGCGTACAAACGGTCCTTTTAACTCTTCAAAATCCTCTCAATCGGCCACGTGTCCGCTTCATTCACGCTCTTCCTGCTTCTCTTCTGACTTCCCAATCAACACGCTTAGACACTTCTAAGAACTTTACTATCAGTCTCACTCGTCCCTCTCAAATCCACTATATATATTACAGCAACTCAGCCGCCATTGTTGTTATCCTTAGCCTAGCCCGCCCCGAATCAAAATACACATCGACAAATATTCCATTAGATTCTTACTTCGTCGTCGTTTTCTATTCTGTAAATGGTGAAGACAACCGACAAAACGACATCGGAAAGGTCATCAAGTAGTTCCGAACCCAGGTACAAAGGCGTAAGAAAGCGGAAATGGGGCAAATGGGTCTCGGAAATTCGGCTTCCGAACAGCCGAGAACGTATATGGTTAGGTTCTTACGACACTCCGGAGAAGGCAGCGCGTGCTTTCGACGCAGCGTTGTTTTGCCTACGTGGACGCGACGCTAAGTTCAATTTCCCAGAAAACCCGCCTTTGGATATTGCGGGAGGAAGATCACTGAGGCCGCAAGAAATTCAAGCGGTTGCTGCTAGGTTTGCTAACGAAGAACAGCCGATAAGAAATTCTTTGGATCGTAATAATAATTCATCGTTAGGCGGTGGGTCACACTCATCATCAGACGGTGGAACAGTTCACGCAGGCAGTGCTATGTCCATTGATTGGTCGTTCTTGAACCTGCTGGATTCCAATGAAGGTGCCTCTGATTTTGGTCTTTATTCAGGGATAGATAACATGAACATGCCTATGAATATGACGAGTGAGGAATTATATCCTGCGACGGCGCCTTTCGTTGACGATAACGGGGAGGATCTAAACGGTTTTAATCAGTCGTCATTTCTTTGGAATTTTTAAATTATAACCAAAGTGGTCATTTTGATGGGAGTTCGGCTAATTTTTGCCGCCGAATCCACTGATTTTTATTATTTTTTATCTAATTATATATATATATATATATATTGGTCAGACTGCAGAAGCCTATTGCGATGTTTGCAGGAAGTATGGTCAAATTTCTTTTGTGCCATTTTCCCCGTAACTCGTACTCGTTCCCCCCAACATTTATTTATTTTTTTTTTTATTTTTTGGCGCCATTGGGAGGGGCAGTGCCCCCACCAATGGAAATTATGAAATGAATAATTATTACTTAAATTATAATCTAGTTTAGTGATTAATGTTGAATTACATTTTTTAATGCCCAATTCCTGACCAGTTTTAAGTTCAACCAACCATATGTGTATTTTTTTAAAGTGATGCTAGGCATTTGGAATTTTTGGCCTAATTTTTTTTTTATTTCAAATATTTTGTTATTGATGGCTTACTTAGTATATTTTTATAATTTTTAAATTTATTTATAATACTATTTTATTATTTGATATGAAAATTTAGGATATAAATTTAAATGTTGGGTATTATTCATCATTTTTTAATTTGTAACTAAGCTACAAAATAATGCCATTAATGTAAGGACAATTTCATTTTCCAGTTTAATAATTTCATTTTATGTATATAAACAAGTTTTAATCTAGAGCATGCACATACGATGAAAATAAATTTTCCACTCAAAAGTCAACATTTTTCAGCAATATATAGTCTTTGGTACTCTCTATGACCATATACATATATATATATATATATATCTCTACTAACAGTGATTTTTTTTTTTTAACGAAGAATTTTAGTTACTTTATCTTTAAAATTAAGTAAAAATATAACAGTTACAAAGGTTATTTTAATGTATATTTTAAGACTATGAAATTAGGGTTTCTTTAATGTTAAGTTGGCCAAAGATTTTCATATTATTATTATTATTATTGAGCAATAATTGTTAAATTTAAATTTAATATCAAAATTTTTCTTTTAATTATCAAAGATGATAGTTTAACTTCTTCCAATAAAAAGAAGAGGTTGGGCTAGCTGAGTTAACCTCATATCAATTCTTGATTTATGTATTTACTTTTGCAGTAACATTAACATACAAAATAATATCATCCTTGGCAAAGAGAATTTGAGAGGATATATCGCAAAGAATATGCAATGGAAGGACAGGATAAGTATTGCTTTTTAATAGCACAATACAAGGTAAGAACAAAATCAACTATTGTTAACGCGTGCAAAACAAAAGGCTGTCTTGAAAATTATTTTTCTCTTTTGGAATTGAATACACTTATAGGTAATAAGGACTGTTACTGTCAAGGGTTAGTATTCAACGCCACAACTTGATAAAATAAACATTTCAACGCAACCGTCCAACAACATATTCGTATCGTTTTCCTCGTTTTCAAACATTCCACACTTTTTGCCTCAAAAAGAAAAGCTCGAATCATTTGCATCCTTCTTAGCACCCCTTTGAGTCATTGCATCAGACACCTTCGAAACAACATCAAAGTACCCATTAAATTAGATAGTCATGCAAAATGATGCAGGAGAAAAATTTTTAACTATTCTTATTGGGACATTGCTACAATTTGAATCCAGATCAACTTCTTCAAATGAATGTTCTAGAAATTCTAATTTTTGTTTGTTTATAAAAAAAAAAAAAAAAATGCTTAGCAGCCAGTTGCAAAAACATTGCTTCATTTTTGGCGGTTCGAATACTGTTCAGTGGCGGAGAGATAGTGGTGATGTTATCGTTTGGAAGGAGATTCATTTTTCATGCCAAAACGAATTCGAACCCATAATTTCTTGTGGTAAGGTTTTAGTTGGATGACAATTTTATCCATCAATCCACCAACTTGGATAAGTTTTGTATGTCTCTTAATAGGCTTACGATTAAGGGTGGACAATTCAAACTACCAATCCAAATTGATTTAAACAAATGATTTGAATCAGAATTAAATCAATTTTCTTTTAAAAAAATCAAAGTGTTAGTTATCAATTTGATGGTCTAAATCAATCAAATGGAACCAAACCAATAAATTTTAAAAATTTTAAAAATTTTACTTTTAAAATATTTTTAACAAACTAATAAGAAAAAAAAAATGATTTATGTTAACTTTTTATTTCATATAAATTGTATAAATGTGAATAATTTATCCATTTAATTCATAAAAATAAATTTTTTAGTTTTACAATGTTAATCATCTAATATATTTTATAAAGTTAACAAATTTGGGAAAATAGCTAATATTATTGGCTATGAAATTTACTTGTGATGGCTTTTATTAATATAAAAAATAATAATAATTGATATTACAAATTTTTTAAAATTTTGGTATTTTAATCATATTACTTGTTTTAGATTTTTATATAAAATATAATTTATATATTTGTTTCACGCTTGTTTGATAACAGGGTAAAAATAAATATGTATAATTATATAGATTGCTTATTGGGTAATAATAAAAAAAGTTATAATTTCTATAAAATAAATTAAATGATTCATTTGTTACAAAATTTATGTATTGTATATTTTTTAATTGAATTAGGCTTTTTAATTATATTAATATTTTTAATTTAGTACCAAATAAATAAACCAAACTGATACAAACCAACAATTGTCTCTTATTATTAGTTGATCTAAATCAAAACTTGCGATTTTAGATTTGTTTGGATTTTGAATCCAAATTAAAGTTGCCCAACTCTATTTAGGAAAAATTTGAGAGGAAAAAAAAAAACTAGTGGGGGGATTTGGTACTAGTATGGGTGCTTATTTAAAAAAAAAATAAAAAATTAGTGTTTAAACTAATATCATTTGCAATAATATTTTATTAAAAAAAGAAAAAATAGTTACAAATATGAATTAAATGATTTGGCTGTATTGTTTTACATTTAATCTTTAAAAGTTGGAAACTTGACAATTAATCTATCTCTTACATATATATGTATGTGAAAAAAGAATATTTTTTATTTTTATTTGAAGTTATTTTATTTTTTATAGTAAAAGAAAAATAAATACTTTATGCTATATTTGATATTCCTTTTTGAACCATTTTTTTGATACTCTTAAAAAAAAAAAAAAGAAATAATGTTATTTTTTTTTCAATTTGTTCTAGTATATGTATGTACATAGCAATTAAATTATGTTTTTAATGACTATAACTTTTAAATGATTAAAAATTTTATACACAAACTATGCACTAAATTAAATAATAAAAATAATATAAGTGTAGTTGAAAAGACAAAAGAAATACTAAATACTCATGGATATCAACAAATATTTAGTAAATGTTAAGTATTTATTTAATTGGATTTGATAATAAAATATCAAGCTCACTATAAGTTTAGTGTGAATTTGTTATTAAATTATTATAGTGAATATGAATATGAATATAGATTTAAAGGTGACTCTTCCAAATCTAATTTGTTATCATCCCTAGGTTTAAGGAGGAAGTAGTCTTGTGGAAAACGAAAGAATTAAATCCTTTTTTTGCGTTCGAAGTGTAGTAATGGAGATGAAGAAAGAAGAAGAAAATGGGGTCCTTTTGGTAAAATTCATCTTTACCACGGGGTCTACCAAGTTTGCTGTATTTTTTTCTTTTTTAAAATTTTTTTACTTTGGTTATAAAGTTACAAACATTACCCTTACACTATCATCGGTGTTGCAATAGCCAATTCGCGAAATAAGTAAGGAGAACAGATTTGTGCCACTAAAATTCTCCTTTTTATAGTCAAATGCTAAGCAGATAGTAACTTAGATCTTTTTCAGTCTTGATTTCATTAATTTTTTTTAAATTATGTAATATTTATATTTATAAAAATATAAATATTTTTAAAAAGTTAAAATTTTTTAAATTAAAATATTGCAACTTATATTTTTAATAATAAAAATTTGTCAGTAATAACTTAGGGTGAATAGTAAAAATTAAAATTTAGATTTTATGTCCATTTTTTTTAATGTGATTTTGAATCCAATCAAAAACTAAATATGTTGAAAAAATGCCATTCAAAATTTCAAATTAGAATTTTAAAATTTCAAATCCATTGTAATTCTAACATTAAATAATATTGTGAAAATTCAAAATTAAATGGTCATATTTTAAAATATTTTATATGATTTTTAGCAAAATCGTTGATGTTTTAAAGTAATATCTAGTACTTTTTAAAAATGGTGATATTTTAAAGCGTTTTATTGCATTTTGATAAAACTATAATGTTTGAAATTATTTTCTTATATTTTGAAAAAAAAAAAAGTGATGATTTAAAGTATTATATAGTGACTTTTTTTTTTAAAAAAATAATGTTTTAAAGCATCATCTAACATTTTACTGCATTTATCCTCATTAGTTTTTCTTTTCTATAAAAGTTAACTTTTTTTTTTTCTTTTACATTTATTCTTTCACTTTTTTTCTCAAACGCCCTAAACACACGAAAACTGAAGTATCCCAATCAATTGAATACCTGACAAGTCATCTCATGTATACGCTATTCTTATTAGAAGGTTGTACTTTCTAGATACATTATATACCCAAGAACTCGAGGAATACCAATGATATTTTTCTTTGTATTTCTCCTACCATTGAAAGGACATGGTAACTAATACCCACAATACATAATCATCCACGATATTAAACCGCTCATTACTTGGATAACTGCCTATTAATGAAAATTAGTTAAAGGAATTGTGTTGATAATATTAAACTACCCACTACTTGGATAACTGCTTATTAATGAAAATTAATTAAAGAAGTTGGTTTTTATCAACCGCTTGAAAGAAGCCTATACAAAGGAAGTTTTCATTCACAAAAGATGTAAGAAAAAATTAGTTGTTATGCTACCAAAGTACATACTTAATTAACTTATTTTTACATAATAAATTGAATAGTTTATAATTTCTATTTTAGCCTTCTAAAACACCCTATGATTTTTGATATTCTCTTTACTAAGACACTATCACCTTTGATCTTCTTTATGTTCACAGGAGGGAAAATCCTAGGAATCTAAGAAGACCATTTTAATGTGTTGGCATTAAAAAGGGAAAAAATCACCATTCACAGCTAGCACCATTTATAGGGGGGGTGAGCAAAAGGTTGATTTTAAGATAAAAGAAAAAAATGGTGATTTTAAGGAGAGAAAATAGAAAAAAATTTAAATGAAATGGTTATAGAACTCCATCAAGATAAATGTAGAAATTTAAATGATCATTTTTCAACATATGGGGATTATAAAAGAGAAGGATTAAGGTATGTTAGGTCTCAATTAAAGAGAGTGCGAAGACAAGTTAAGATAATAAAGGAAACGATGATAAAGGTTTGGCATGATGAGGCTAACCAACTCAAACATAATGTTGAAATAGTAGAATCAAGAAATAAAATGGGAGATATAGGCTTAGGTAAAAAACCAAAGATTAAAGTTGATGCAAGTTTAGCGAGAAGACCAAAAATAAAAAATTGGTGAGGGGAATAGAGAGGAATAGCATGAAGTTATAAATTTTTCTTTTCAAATAGATGTTGGAAATGAATGAATCTCAAAAATGAAAGGTAATGGGAATAACCATTATGGCTCATAAAAATTTATAAGGTGCCCAAGGATTCATATAAGATTTGTTAGTAGAGGAGAATGAGGGAGAATTCTATCAAAAAAAAAAAAAAAGAAAAAGAAAAGAGAGGCGTAAAAACATGTTTAAGGAATTGAAACATTTAAAGGAAGATATTAAGGAATTGAAGAAAGAAAAGAGAGAATAAAGGCGAGCATAATATTAATTCAAAGTTAAATCACTACTATCCAAAGAAATTATAGAATTGTGACTTTTCCTAGACTTCAAGATATCGTAAAGTATGCCCTAATAAGCACAAACAAAGCTCAACAATACACATTGATAAATACAAAAAGTTGATATACATCTAGAGTTTGATAGATCTTGAGATGTGCCACCTTTTCTTCCTAACACTAGAAAAACAAGCTTGAATTTAGTATGAAAACCTACCCTCATAAAGTATTAAGTCATTTGATCAATTATGCTATGAATTTGTAAGAGAGTTTAAAAGGGCTAACATTCCATCAAAAGATCTAAATAGTTTGAATATGATAAAGCAAAGAAGTGATAAAAGTTTGAAAGATTTTATAAAATTATACCACTTTAAGGTATTGAAAGTAAGAGTGTACATTCTAACAATCACTTTATAAGGCCTGAGAAAGAGAATCAGAATATGTAGCTTTTAGTACGAAGTTAAAAAGAAGTATATAACCTCATATGAGATAGCTTATCAAAGGACAAAAGAAGCAGTGATAATTAAGGAGAAAGCAATTGAGAAGAGAAAAGGAGAGAGGAGGAAAATTCAAGGTTATGTAAATAAAAGGACAGGAGAAAATGAAGAGCCTGATAGTCTAAGAAGAGAACTACTAATGATCATAATAGGCGAACTGAAATTAGTTGAAAACTAATACAGAGAAAATTATTCATGTTATTCATTAAGCTTAAGTAGTAGCTAGATTTTTAATGTTCTTATGAGTAAGAAACCAAAAATAAGTAATATTATGATAATGTTTACTAAGGAAGATGTAAAGAGAGTTAGTTATCATCATGATGATGCGCTTGTGATCTCCTTAAATATAGCAGCAACACCAACAAATTGAGTATTTGTCGACTTAGGGAGTAAAATTGACATCTTGTTCAAGGACACTTTGTAAGAATTGGAGATAGAGGAACCGAAATTTAAAAGAGTTCAAACTTTATCATATTGCTTTGGTGATAAGTTTATTTGACATTGATGATAGATTTTTTCATTGTCAACCACCCTATGCCATAAAAAATATTGTTAAAGAGGCCATTTATGTAGAGATTAAAAGCAGTACTGTCAATATATTATCTAAAATTGAAATTCCCAATTGGTGATGGCAAGGGAAACATCTTTGGAGATTAAAGGGAGATTATGAGCTACTATGCAACAACATTAAGAAAGACATTTACATATCTGCTCATAATTCGAAGAGTGAAGTAAGGAAGATTAAGGATGATGAAGTAAAGCAAAAGATATAACTTACTGAAAAAGTGGAGTCAATAATGTTAAAAAAGGACGTTTTAACTCATTTTCAAGATTTATTCTAATCTATGTGAAATTAAGAAGGTAAAATTAAAAATTTTATTAAAAGAATATTCTAATGTCTTTACTTGGTCCCATGATGATATGCTAGGGACAAAACCAAGAGTTATCTCACATCAATTAGCCATTGATCAAAAATTCAAACCAATAAAGTAGAAAAAGAAGAAAACCTTCTAACTTGAATGGATCACTACTGTAGTGAGGGTAAAGAAGGCAAATATAAAGTGAGGGAAACGTATAGACTTCATTGATATGAATAGAACATGTCCCAAAAATAGCTTTTCATTATTGAGAAGATTAGTTGGTATATGCTATTGTGAGACATGAATTGTCTAGTTTCATGTATGCTTTTTCAGGTTACAATCGAACAAGATGTGTGAATCTAACCAACAGAATATTACCTTTATCAATAATTGAAGATTATATTGTTTTAAAGTGATGCCTTTTGGGTTAAAGATTACTAGGGCAACGTATCAGAGTTTGGTAAATAAATTATTTCAGCCTTTGATTGGTAACACAATGGAAGTATATATGGACAATATGATCACAAAATCTAAATGTGTCGTGGACCATGTGAAACATTTGGGGGAAACATTTAAGCTTTTAAGTAAATATTAAATAAAGCTTAATCTTGAGAATTGTGTTGTTGGTATAAATTTTGGAAAGTTTTTGGATTTTATGGTGAGTACATGTGAAATTGACACAATCCTACAAAAGGTGAAGGTGTTCATGGAAATGAGGAAAATGCAAAGGTTGGTAAGGAAGATTAAGACATTATCTCGATTCATCTTGAAATCCATAGATTGATGTTTCAAATTCTTCAAAACTATTAGAAAAAGGAAAGGAATGAAGTTGATTGATAGATATGAAAAGAATTCTCAAGAATTGAAATTTTACTTGACTGAAATGTTATTATTAGCCTAATTAGAAATGGGCGATGTACTTTTTCTTTATTTGACGATGTCTAAGCATGCGATGAATGTGGTATTGGTAAAAGAAAAAGAAAAAGAGTACAAAGACTAATTTATTATGTCAATAATACTTTATTAAATATGAAAAGTAGATACTCATAACTTGGTCTGTAAGGAAGCTAAGGCCTTATTTTTAAGCTCACTATGTTGTGGTACTTACAAATGAACTATTGAGGCAAATCTTACCAAACCTGACCTTCTTGGTCAACTAGTCAAATGTTCAATTAGGTTACTAAATTTGAAATCAATTTCTAATCTAAGAGAGTAATCAAAGTACAACCATTGGCAGACTTCATAGCTAAAAGGTAAACATCTTTTAAACAATTAAGTTTGTGATGGTGATTAAGGAAAAGCATGGAAAAACTATGATATGAAAGTTATACATTGATAGGGCTATGAATATGCAAGAGGGTGGTAAAAGCATAACTTTGAATGTGCAGGGGTATGGTGCAGGCATAATTATTGTTAGTTTCAAAAATGTTAAGATCATGTATGCCATAAAGTTTGGGTTTAAGCAAGCTAACCAACAAGGAAGTTAAGTATGAAGCATTGTTAGCAGGCTTGAGAATATCAAAATCAATGAAAATCAAAAGGATGTGTATTAAAAGTGATTTCTAACTTGTGATCAATTAGGTGAATGAGTAGCTTAAGGCCCAAGAATAGAAAATGAAAGCTTATAGGGATAAATGAAAGAAGTAATGGAGAAGTTCAAAGAAGTGGTGATAGAGCAAGTCTTTAAAATTAATAATGCTTGAATATATTTCTTGGCAAGATTGGCATTGACAATTGAAAAATAAGTGTTGACTAGTTAAATATATGGAAAAATCAAGTTTAAACCAAAGAAAAGATGCTCAATAAGTAAACAAGGTTAGGATGGTGGGCATTTGGATGGATTCGCTACGAGCATATATAAAAAGAAAAGAGAGTCTACCAAAAAATAAAAGTGAAATAAAAAAGTTGAAATATCGAGCATCGCAATATGTATAATCTATGGAATTCTTTATCATAGCAAATTTACAACACTATAGTTAAGGTGTTTAAATACCACTAAAGAAAAATTGTTCGATTCAAATTGGTAAAGGCCATATAAAGTATTGAGGATGATTAGGATAAGAGCGTATTAGCTAGCACATGCAGATGGAAGGATTGTTAGGAAACTATAAAATGTAGATATGTTTAAAAAAGTATTTCTATAATATTGTTATTTTATTATTTATTCTATTGTGCATTTTCGGTTGTTAATGGAAAGTTACTTTGATTCAAATATAGACCACACATAACCCTAGTCTCTTACACTTGTGTAGCACTTAATTAAGTCTAAGGTCTTTTAGAGACTTATAAACTTCATTATTGATCAAACATAAATAGGTACGAGAACTTTTGGAGACCTACAACCTTTATTGTTTATCACACTTAGACAAGTTCGAGTATTTTCGAAGACATAGAATTTATTATTTGTCATGCCTAATTAAGTCCAAGGACTCTCAAAAACTTATAAGATTCATTATTTATCACATCTAATCAATTTTAAGGACTTTTGGAAACCAATAGGTTTTATTATTTATGATGCTTAATCAGGTTTGAGGACTCTCATAGACCTATAAGCTTTATTATTTGTCATACTTAATTAGGTTTAAGGACTCTTTGAGACCTATAGGCTTTATTATTTAAATCTAATTAGGTTCGAAGACTTTTGAAGACCTACAAGCTTTATTATTTATACATAATCAACTCTAAAGACTCTCAAAGACTTCTAAATTTTTCTATTTATCATGCCTAATCAAGTTCAAAGACTTTTGAAAACTTACAGACTTTATTATTTGTACCTAGTTAGGTTCAAGAACTCTTAGAGATTAACAGGCCTTATGTATATAATGTACTATATAGTCCAAGACTGCTTAGAGATTCATTAACAAAAGCAAACACCAAACCTATATTGGTTCAATAGGCATAAATAATATCATAAAAGAGAAATGAGCATTATATTGGTTCGAAAAATCTTCAAAGACTTATATTTAAGCTAGATATTGAACCAATATAGGTAAAAGTCTTATTAACCTACTTTATAGATAGGTATGAGATTTATTATCAAATGAAAAGTTGAATATTTTATGGATTATACTAGAGTTAGGAAATAAAATTAGCAATTATCTCAAAAGGCATTTTTGTTCATAATCAGTTTATACATTTTGTAATCCTCGACTTTATCTTGAATTACTGAGGAACTGGTTACATTATTTATTTCGACATTGTCTTATTGATGCTTGGCTTCTATAACCACTTAGGTAAGATCTTAGCTATTGGTTGAGGAAGCTTTCGCTTGTGGAGCTTGAACATCATCAAGATTGTCTTTTCCACCTTCTACATCCTTGTCCTTGTGTTTTATTGGCTAAGTGAATTGAGTAAAGAACTTTCTTCACTTCATGAACAATTGTAATAGTTTGGTCACAATGGTAGACCATGAGATCAATCTCCTATAAACGAATAAAATCTAGTTAGAAATTTTAAGGAAAACAAACTAGAATTTGGGTTGAAAAAATACCTTGTATAGTCTATAACAACATGATATGATAAGAGGAGGAAAGTTTATCCATCTTCTCAGACTATTCCCTAGAAACATATGTCTTGATTGAACGAATCAATGAGATCATATGCTCATATTAAGCCCTTTTTGCTTCCTTTACGTTTAAGTGCAACTAACAACTTTTTTTTTCTTATTCTCGCACTTTTTTTGTTATTGGTCTTATCCTTCACAACTAACACCTTTTTTTTTCCTTATTCTTTGCCTTTTAAACAAACCCTTCACCGACTTTATCAGATATTATAGGTCTTGGGTTTGTTTCAAACTTCAAAAGTTGCTAGATTTTTCTTGGTCTTATTCTCGATTCTTTTAGGAGACATGTTCTCTACAAATAAGAGAAAATGAGGGTTACATTTGGGTAAACTGAGATTGAATGAGATCTTTCTTTTATGAGATAATATTTTTACAACATAAATCAAATTTGACCTTTACAAGATTTGAGAAGAAAATAGTTGGCAAATAGGACACTATATGGCAAAGGCAGTTGATATTTTATTTGCCAATTAATGATAGATTGACTTAGGGCGATTCTAAAATTGAAAGGAAAAGACATTGGGCCAAAAGACATTGTAAATAATAATAACATAAATATTGATATTAAATAGACATGAAATGTTATAATTAATAGGGATGGAGACTTCCACATCTCTTGATCTAAAAACCCAACCTTATTTTCTACTGAAAAAAAAATCAATAATTTTTTCACAATTTGTTGGAAGATGGGTTATTGGCTACTGGTTTCTTTTTCTGGTCGTAGGTAACAAAGTAATATCAACATAGGTGATTATTGGGTTGCTCCTTAGTTGGTAACAATTTTGCAACTACAACTGATAGGGTGCTAAACTTAGCTAATAAAGAACCTGCCAAAAAAGGGCTAAAAAGGAAGTCTTAAATCAAGATCAAGTAAAATCTTTGAAAATGCAACCTTTCTTCTCTTTAGTTTGCTTGCCCACTCAGCCCAATCCCAAACTAATAACCTTTGGGATCGAGAACCAACATCTCATATTTCTAAGATCTTTTTTAGTAATTGAGAATGAGATCCTATCTAATTTATAAGGGTTGCTATTCACAATGTAGAATAGCTTCTTTGATCTATGAGATATATTGTAATGAAAACTAAAGCTTAAGGAATTATCTATCATTAGCTATTTCAACCAGCTTAGACCAAGATCTAACATTTTTATAGGGGATGTCTTTATAGGCCATAAGAAGGTTAGCTTGAAAATTCAAATTTAACCTATTCCATGTATCCCAATCAATGAAGGTCTCAAGTGTAGTGGTTTTAAACAAAATTAACCCATTACCCTATCTTGAAACTCTTTGAAAATATTTTGGGAATTAGAATCTATAGATCATATCATTGTTTAGCTATTAATGTTTTAAGTGGATTAAAAACTAAGAAGGCAAGTTGTGGAGGATATGAAATTCAGTCAAAAAATGGGAAAAAGAATAAACCAATATAAATTTAGAAAAAATATTAGTAATGAAGTGCAAAAAGTTCAAATCTTTATCGTTTTTTATAAATACTTAAAAGTGTATATTTATAAAGTTTTTATATTATCATGTTATACTTAAAAGTATTATTTAACTCTCTAAAAATAAGCATTTTATTTTATCTTTAAGTTTTAAAATAATGGTTGGCTTAATTCATAAAAAATAATTGATTTTGTGCATTTTTTGTATAATGAGCATATCTTTCAATTCAAAAATTCAATTGATGTGATTCTTAAGCTAATAAATTATGGATAGATTTTTTCGCAATATTGTAAGCCAAAGGTCAAAGTAGTTCGAGTGTTTAGGTCGACAAAATTATACTTTAATAGAACCAAAATGCAATCATTATCTAGCTCAATAAGCTTCTGTATTTGGGATGCATCTTACAAAATACACATCTAAATAAGATGATCAAAGATGTTCTAGAAAGCTAAGATAATGATCTACAACTTTTATGCTTGATCAAAGATAGAATCCAAACATATCACCAACTAATTGGCCAACACATTCAAGTGTATGTGAAAGAAAGTCTTCCAACACTCACCTAATTTTAGCCAATTTCTTTGACAAACCGTAGCCAACTTATTTGACATTTTACCTCTATATTTTCTTATAAATAGGTGCTTGTATCTTAATATCCTTAGATCCTTAGATCTTAATTTCTTTCATATTTTGTTTCACTCTTTTTCTTACTATGTATTTCTAAATTTATAATTAGGGTTAAAGGTGAAATTTTGTTGAGTTTATATTTTTCATTCTTTGATCCTTTGATTTGTACTTCAATGTAAAATCTTTCAACTAAATAAATTTTATTTTTTAAAAGTATTTTGAGTTGTCAGAGATCTTAATTTATTGTTAACAAAATGTACATTAAATGTTTGTATATTTTCTACATTTCAAGAGGTAAACAAGTTAGTTTTTCACAAATTAATTTATAAGTTAATATTTTGTTTTCTTACTTTTTCTTAAAGAGGTTTTTTTCATTTACTTAAATATTTATTTTCTAACTAAATAATTTTAATAAAAAAAGATCAAAAATAATTTTTATAAATTTCTTTAAAGTAGATCTCAAAATCAAAATATTTATTAATATTGAATTCTCATTCTAAAATCTAACACATCAATATAATTCCTATAATACTTGGATAATTGAACAAATGAATTTATATAACAAATTCTCTATGGATCTGACACTTAGACTCGCAATTTTTAATTACTTGAAAACAACCTATATTTAAGTGTGCAACCTTTAAGTTGTAGCAGTTATATGCACAATCAATCCCTAAAAGATGTAAACAATTAAAAACCTTTAAAGATGAAGGAAAATCAAATACTAACCATATAAGAGATTTCACTATTGAAATAAAAGGATGTGGGCTCTTATTAAAGAATCAAGTCTTTCTCTCTCTAGAAATTATAGGTAATTTTGTTTGCAACGACAAGGGAAAAGAAAATGAAAAGTAAGGAGAAAGAAGAAGATAGGAAGTTTATTAAACATAGTTACAACATGAACAGTCACTAATCAAGGGTCATAATAAGTGCCATGTGCTGAAAAAGTCGCTGATATTTATTGCTAATAATGACTATAGTAATTATATGAAATACGAAGTGAAGAATAATCAATTTTATGGAGCATAAGGTTGTACAATTTATTGATGATTCAGTGATTTCAAAATTTTAAAATTTAAATTTTTGAAAGGATGTGACATTTTGTGGTTATAGAAATAATGGTAGAGAGTTAATTGTTTTTATGTCCAAGGATAGAATGTCTAGGAGCAAAAATTTATTTGTTTCTAGTATTGAAACTTTTCAACACTAGAAACTAAGGGACGCATGTTTCCTAGATAACCCAAACACCCGAAAACACAAGTATCCCAATTGACCGAATACCCGATGAATCATCTCAGGTGTACGCCATCCTCAACAAAATGATCGCTATCTACATTACGTACCTATGACCTCAAGGAATGCCAATGATATTTTTCTTCATATTTTTTCCACCATTGAAAGGACATGGTAACTGATACCCAAGATACAAAACTACCTATGACACAAAACCACCAAACTGCCCATTAGTGAAAGTCAGTTAAAGTAACGTGATTTTTATCCACAACTTGAAAGAAGTTTATAAAAAGTAAGCTTTCGTTATGCTGCCAAAATACTTCTTCGGTCAACTTATTCTTAATGAAAATTTTAATTGTTGATTTTATTAAAAATTTTAAATTGTAAATTATTTACCCTGGTTTATAAATTAGTTATAAAAAACCTTTAAAAACTAAATTCACTTTTTTGTGAGTTGAATTGAATTTCACATCTCAGTATCTTTTTACAGCAAAAAAACAGACCAAATAACATACCGATGTCTGTAATTGTAGAAAATGCAATAGAGAAACATTATTCAACTACCACAAAATTTAAATCAAATTAGAATTAATTTGAATTTGATTCAAGTTTTGCCATCACAAAAGAAAAAGACAAAAAACAAGGTCACTATAAGAATACACTTTCTATGCAACGACTCAACAAAAATACACAAAGTAGGAGTGAGTAAATATCATATACACATCAGAATTGTTATGGAAGGAGAGAAGATAATTGAACAGTGAAAAGAAAATAATACTTTGGTGAGCATGCATCAGAAGCACGACCTAATTGTGACAATTGGAGAGTCCACAAACACCAAGTTAAAACTGTCCTTTCCTTCCCAGGAAAAAAAAAAACAAAAAAAGCAACTGTGAAAGTAACTATTGGATTTGCAGTCATTTTCATAATACTTGCCAAAGAGAAATCCTTCGCATATGCAGAATACAAATCGGAAAATAGCTAACTATTTGCATAACACTTACTTGATTCGTATCACTAATTGAAAAGTAACTGTGAAAATAACTATTTGCATAACACTTACTTGATTCGTATCACTAATTGAAAAGTAACTGTGAAAATAACTATTTGCAAGTTCGTGGGCATTGTAATTATTCTTTGATGCCAACAGAAACATGAAATAGAGGAATACAATACAACACAACTAAAATTTAAATATGCAAACAGAGTCCTGAACTGTACAAACCACAGATTAGACAAAATAATTCATATTTTGAATATGCAAACAAAGTCCTGAACTGTGCAAACTTCAGATTAGACAAAACAACTCATATTTTTTAGTGTACATTATAATATTATGTTTGTTGTTTGACGAATATACCGACTTCTTTAAATTTTAATCTTTCCTCCGCCGATGCATGCGCCCACCAAAATAATCCTACTACGTCATCATCCATCTTGGTTGGAGATTCACCTGTCTCATTCTTCAAATGCTTCAACTGACGATGTGAAACAAAGATACAATAACGGCTTGCATTTTGCTGCTAAGAGTGAACAGTTCAAGACAACAAATAGGAAACCATAGCATTAGCTGTTCCATCATTATTGACACTCTGTACTATGTTATCTGGAGATACAAACTTCATAAATTCTGTCAGCTCTGTGAAGCCGCAATGCTCACCGTAAGGCACTTCGTACCTGGAGAAGAGAAGCACAATATCTGATCAAATATTTTCTATAATTTGGTTCTTGATCGCTTTCAAATATATATTAACAAATACTCATGCCTAACAGAAAAAATTTGCTAAGATATAACAGGACGTTTAAATTAATCAAAATTTTGCACAACAGGTGGAGGTAGGGTCTGCTTATTTCCACAGGATGTCATGCAAATTCTGTTGATTCCGTAACCTACCATATCAGTGTCGGAGAAAGTTTCCTATTGCAAAACAAGAGCTTGTAAATGGTTTTCATCAAAAGCAAAAAAAGCCTATCTTAGGAACCATTATCACAGGTGCTAAACCACTCAACAGAAATGTAAGATCTTTGAGGATTTGGAATGAAATCACAAAAAGCACCAGACATACTAGTTTTACATTGTTTACATGCCAAAGGGGCCTGAAATACTTTGCCAGCAAACAATGGGCTGCTCTATTAACAGAACATCTTGCATTCGTAAGCAGCACAATGACATAAAGTTTTCTCCTAACATATTTATTCTGAATATAAGAAAGCGAGGCTTTGGAAGCAGGGAAGTTAACATTATAATGTTTTAGTGATGTTTTCACAATACAATCAACAAATTCATACGCTTTTAAGATTCAAAGCACAATACCATATTTTTACCAAATAATGAAGTAATATTTAATAACTTCCATATAGGCGAGGTGCGTACGGGTTTGATGTTGCTCTGTTCGATATTTGGTTTACATCCCAAACTTGTTTCAAGCTCAGTTGAATTTCATAGAGGCTGCTATTTTTCCAGCAAATAGCTTTCACTAGGAGCAATTCATAATAAGCACCATTTATTCTATAGCTGGTTGCATCCTAGAAGGGACTAGGCAAAAGTTGAGAAATGAAGACTTAGACAAACCTTATAATTTCTAAATTAATTAAAAATACTTTCTAAGGAACTCTCCAACTGTTTTTTATTATTTCATTAATTTTTTATTTTAAGAAAAAGAATTCTTTATTTAGTCAGCCAAACAAGACAGTCTAGACGAAATAGTTTTTTTTTTTTTCTTTAGTTAGTTAGAGTTCTGTTTATTCTACAAGATTCGAAGGAGCTGAGGTTGTATACCACATGGCTGCACCCAATTCATCCATTAATGATTACAAGCTCCACCATTCAGTTAATGTGGAAGGTAAGATCTTTTGCTATCAACTTTTGGAAGCAAATTTTCAGTGTCTGTGGACTGTTCATAATTTGTAGCTTTATTTCAACAATGATTTACAGGAACAAAGAATGTTATTGAGGCTTGTGTTGAGCTTAAAGTCAAGAGACTTATTTATACCAGCTCTCCCAGTGTGGTTTTTGATGGGTTTCATGGAATGATTAATGGGGATGAATCATTGCTGTTCTCATCTATGGTATTAATTTTCCCGACCTTTGTTGATTTTAGTATATTGATTGTTACTCAATCGTTCAAAGGTATAGATATTAATTTATGTACTTCTATATATATATATATATTTCCATGTGCATGTATTCAAGTATTTGCTAATCTTATTACCACTTACTCTGAACCTGACCTGACATATCTCTTTAATTGTTTCAGCACAATGTTTTTTATTCGGCTACAAAAGCTGAAGTAGAGGCATTGGTCATCAAGTCCAATGGTACTAATGGGCTTCTAACTTCTTGTATGTGTCCTAGCGGCATTTTTGGTCCTGGTGATAAGTTGTTCATTCCATCTTTAGTTGCTGCTGCAAAGGCTGGAAAAACAAATGTACTATCTTTTATTATTGCTATTTTAATATTTTTCTATTTGGTAGTGCAGGAGCTTCATCCAGAAATGAATGTGCTCCATATCTTTTGGTTAACCTCTGCCCCGCACCCCGAACTGGATTTTCTCCCCATCTCAAGCACAAAATGAATGTTCACTAAAAAGTAATCAGGAATTTGATTGTAGTATCTGCTTCCCTGTGTGTGTGTTGTCTGCTACTCGTGTAGCTGGGATAATTGTACTGTTCATACTTTGCTTTTGCTGTTCAGTGTGTTTATTAAAGTGCAACCTATTTTTTGCACCAGTGGAAAATTGCCAAAGTTCTTTTACTGCATGTCAATTGAGTCTGTGGCCCAGAAACTCATTACAATTTCTCTTTAAAATATATATTTTCTTCATACTTATTCTTACTAGTAAAAATTGCTCTTGATTTTGCTGCTCCTTTTTCCCGAACTGTCGATTTTATTGTGCTTTTTGCCTTCTTTTCTAATGATAATGTGCCCACATTTTGCAATTATCAGATAGATGTCGCATTTGATCATTGCATTAGAAATTTGGTTATCTTATTTTTCTATTTTCTTTAGGCAACATCTGGCTGAAGTCATTTGGTTGCCATGACATGTCAACACGAGTATTGGTTCTTAATGTAACTACCAAATCTTTCTCATTGAGTATTAGCTGACTCAACAAAATTTTCTCACGGCAACTTGTGGTTGACTTCTTGAATCCGTTTTCATTATCTTAGAATCCTTTATTAAATTGTAGAGATAATAATTCTGTTTGGGATTGAGGTATTAAAGCTTTTAATTCACAATTGTCTTAGGATGAAATCTCTAGCTATCAAAAATAAGTGTCTGGGTGGGTAATAAACATAAGCTACCAAATAAAAGTTGGTGCTTGCCAAACTTTTGCAGTTGTGCTATTAAAGTTAAGCAAAAGCACAACAATCCCAAACATAAGTCATTTAGTGCAGCGTCAACATCTTAATCATTTATTCTCGGAATAATATTTGAATATCATTTTTTTTTTCCGTATACCTTTTTATTTTTTCTGAACAATAACCGATGCTTTAATTTTATTTTATTCTTCACCTTTATGTTATCCTTTCCTTCTTTTCATTTTCATTATAATTCCTCTGCAATTTCTCAGCAGTTCCCCTTTGTGTTTTGTATATATTGGTTTCTTTTTCTAATCTTATTTTTGGTTTTATTTATTCATTCGAAAACAACCTTTAACCACACAAAATGTGTGATTTCGTTTATGGAACTTGGTCTTTCTATGATTATCTCGGCTACATACTCTCGGGCTTCTATTAAAAAAGATATTATTGGCATGTGGTTCTTGATTACGTGGTCACCTCTTCCTCATGCTAGTGGTTTTCATCCTAACCTACCTTAATGACTTCTTGTTTAATTGATTTTCACCTAAAATTGTGTATAGAGCAAGATGTTTAAAATTTTGAGGTAACAGTTCATCAAGACTCTTGACCAGCTGAAAGTCATTGGAGAAATCACTTTTATATAATGGGGTCTGAGTTTATGAAGGGAGTTATATATGGTTTCTCAGGAAGTATATATTAATTATAGTTCCTTTTTAATATCTTTCTCATTTGTTTCTGCTTTCAAATGGTCAGTTCATAATTGGAGATGGCAATAACGTTTTTGACTTCACTTTTGTTGAAAATGTGGCACATGCCCATAAATGTGCTGAACGAGACTCTAGCATCTGAAGTGACAGTTGCAGAGAAAGCTGCAGGGCAGGTACTGTACAGTCAACGTCAAGTTCTATTGATCTCAGATTCATAAATGAATGAGAAAAAGGAGAAAATTTTCAGTTGACATGTCTGTATTTACTATTACTAGAATATGTAGAAACCATGGTATGGTCCTGTTATGCTATGTTTTTGGTATGATAAGTTACGAGTCTAGAGGTTGCTTTTGGTATTTTATTATAAACTTGCAATTTAATGACAACGCATATTTTATAACCAATATGGAGCCAATCAAGTTTTGGGAATTTTCGTCACAAATTCTTGAAGGTCTTGGCTACCAAAGGTTCTTTATCTTTTTCCCCTTCTACTTTCATAAATGCACCTAATGGTTGTTATGTTGATGCATCTTTTGTTATTTTACCACTTCTATATTTTTAGAGACCCTTGTAATTGTTGTTAAATTGTCTTTGTAGTGGATATCAACTCTGGAATTCATCCACAAAATATTAAAATAATTATGCAGCTATGGGAAGTTGAGCCTGTAAACTTGTATAACTATTTTACATAATTGTATTTTCCTTATGTGGCATTGTCTTTGATTTCTTTCATAACAGGAGTGTAAGCTGGAATATATTTTGCACAAAGAAAACATACATCACTCTTTTATTCATTTCAGTTGGATCAAGGAATAAGTGTTATGGAAAATTTAAAACATTCTGGACTTCCTTTTATCTTTCTCATAAATGGAGTAATTCTAGTAATTCTTAGCAGGAAACCGGTATTTTCTCTCTTGTTGGATTCTGGTTCTAAGCTTATTGGGTTTTGCAATTAAAGCTTATGACATCCTCAAACATTGAACCTACATTTCCTGCTCTTGTGATTCTCTATTCTGTTTTTTTTTCAAGCATAAATGATGAACTAAAGATGGCTATTGAAACATGTATTTCCATTGTCCCTTTGTCTTAATTGATGTAGTTTGCAGGCCAAGGATAAATATACCATCCTTTGTTATGATGCCAATTGCACACATGGTGGAGTTGACATATTGGCTGCTAGTTCCATATGGAATGAAGATTCCTCAGTTGACACCTTCAAGAGTTAGACTCCTTTCTTGCAACAGATCTTTTGATTGCACAAAAGCGAAGGATGGACTTGGCTACACACCCATTGTATTACTTCAGTTTCTGTGTCTTTCCATGGACAAGAGCAAAATGGTTTGTGTGCTCTAAATTGAATTATCTAGCCATTGCTATGATACTTCATTATTTTGGAAACTAGAGCATGTTAACTTTTTGGTACATGACAAAATGATGCTACACTTCAATTTACCATAGTTTCACATTCCACAAACCTCCACAATTACTGAGCTGTAGCACATAATTTGGGTTTAGACTTTACTTCAAGAGCTGCCATCATCAATGAAACTCTCCAACTGTATTGGTTTATTAATTTTAACCTATATAACATATATCTAATTTATGCTGCCAACTCAATACATATTTAAATGTATGTAGGAAGATTAAACTCCAATATGCTTAGAACCTTGTGATTAGCTCTCTTTTGCTATAATTATTAGTACATATGCTGCCCTAAACTGGACACATTTGGCTAAAGTTCCTTGTAGAATGCAAACCTTTTGAACTATGGCTCAAGGATGGATTCACTTGTGTTATAGTTCAAAGGAACAGATCTAGTGTTAGATTATTGCCTATTTGGAGTTTGGTTTGGGAAACGAAGGCCAAGAGCATTGATCTTTTTTTCTTCCATTTTTAAGAGTTGTATAAACTGTAAGATACTGAACTTTTCTAAATTGTTCCAACTTCTTGTACTTTTTTTCCATTGAGAATCATTTTGCTTTTTCTGTGGGTAGTAGAGTTAAGTTCTTATGGAGTTGTATCCTGTTGGCTGTTTTTTTGGGTTGTTTTGCAAGACATAGTAGGAGAATTTTTGAAGATGCTTATGACAAGTAAGTATTTCTGTGAGGTAGAGTGTGTTTTCTAGCATCTCTTTTTAGGCTTTATTTGCAAACAAATTTCAGGATATCCTTTCCAAATCATATGTATATCTTTCGCGAGAATTGGGGATGCTTTTTTGTGTCAGTTCTTTCTTAACATTTTGTCTTGTGAGATGGCCTTCTTTGTACTGTTTTGTTTTGCTCAAATGCAACTGTTGTTACACCTGTATTTTAACCCTTCTGTTTGATTTAATAAAATTGGTTTTGCTTCTTAAAAAAAAGAAAGGAAATCAGAAGAAAAAAAAATAGAAGACACAGTTTCTTCACGCAAATATGATTGATTTCTCTGCAGGAGGGTATAAAGAGGACAATTGAGTCATATTCACACTTGAGGGCTGAAAATCAGTTAAAAAGAGAAGGCCTATCCAAAGCTTCTATACATCTTGGCAGTGGAAGGGGTATGAATAGTTTTCTTTATCTTTTCCTCTCTTTTTTATGATGTCCGGCTGTAATGTGGTTCTGAACACTCTAGGTGTTCTTTCCTTGTATGTAAGGCAATACAGAGGCTTATATCTTTTCTTAACCCTTGCGTTTTTGTATTGCCTTGAATATTTTAAACACTTATGGAATTCCTTTGTAGTTTTATTATAATTAGTTTGTTGATTAGGATGCTTTATAACGAATATGGTTGATTTACTAGGAAAGTAACTCGAATTCTGTTATTGAGGAACACTTGCTTCAATAGTTAAGACATGTCGCTATTGATCTATGTTATAAGACAATCACCTTTTTTCCATCCATATATATATATATATATATATTTTCTTCTCTCTTAATATTTGGCACATTAGCTAACACGCATGTGGCATGCCTTAAGCTGGTGACATATCATGTCATTTTGCTTGTATAGTCACCATGTAAATCACCTGCTACATGTGTTTGAAATCAGATCTTGTATCCTTGTTTAGATTTTACATTTAAGTACACTATGTTTGGATGGGGTCTATTTGAGAAGGAGCATAATATAGTCTATGATTATTTGTGATTCGATTACTCATTCAGCATCATAAGCAGTTGGCACAAGTTGCTGTATGCTTATGGGAGGGGATCTTTTCCCTTAAATTGATTACATGCAATCCAATAGTCAACCATAAGATTTAGTTATTAATGGATGAGAATTCTTTTGCTCTCTATCAAAAAATGGATGAGAGTTTGTTTCTCAATTTAAGTAGAAAATTTAAGTAAAAAGTTCCCTACCCTATTTTATTCATCTAAATGTGTTGATCAAACAATGTCCCTGCCTTGCTACTGTCTTTTGCAGTTGCTGACACTCTGCTCTGGCAAGATAAAAAGTGGACTCTCACTGCAGTGTTAATTTTGGTGACAATTTACTACAGCTTCATTGTGCCTGACTATACCACATTACTGTGCTTTCAAAGCTCCTCTTTTCGGCATTATTCTTCTTGCTAATCCATAGTGTTTTACCAGAGAAAATGTATGCTTACTTACTCTTTTATGAATATCAGTATGCCAATCTGGCCTTCTTGATACGTCATTTGAATTAAGATATAATTAATTCGCCAAGTTTTCTTTATTTAGTTTATGGCTTAAAAAGACTTTTCTACTGTTTTGAGTAGTGTGATCATGTAGCAAATAAAATTATTATCCATAGTAAAAAATATGATTACAATTTATCCTTCAAGAGAGCACCCTTTTTAAATTGTCAGCATCATCAAGTTTGTACATTATGTGGGCCATGAATCTTCTTGAAAGCTACCTGACCTTATTGTCATTTGCTGAATTTTCTTTTATAGGTGTATAGAATGTGGGACTACCATCTCTAAATGGAAATTTCTACTTGTGCAAATTGGGATTTACGGTTGAGAAAATTCCTGCATCAGGTTTCCATTTGTCAGAAGAGAAATCGCTGCAACTTGCTTCATCGGTTGCCTCATTTTGGAACACTTCTATTAATATTTTAAAATCTCCTTGCAAGGGTAATGATTGGATGCTATTCATCAAGGTATACAATTCTTTTCTGTCTTCTGATTTTGCATGCTTGAAGTCTCTTTTATACAGTGTTTGTTCAACAAACTTAGACACATGCCTATGTAAGAACTCTACAGATTTCTGGTGGGTGTAGTACAGATACAGTTTTAATCCTTTTTCCCCTCCAAACAATTTTCTTGATATTAATGTTGTTATTATGGACATAAAAACACTGCCCCACTAGATACATATTGGCAAAATATAGTTTTACACAATGTTCATTGTTGCCCATGTGACATAATGCATGCTACTATCTAATTACTCTACCTATGAACTTAGGTGTTGGAAGTGTTTGAAGTCCAAAATACATCGCAAAATTAGTGAAAGCATTTATATGTTAGTATGGCTGGTGAGTTGCAATTGGTAGACTATTTGATTGGGTCCTCAATTCTTAGCAGATCCACAAATATGTTCACTTCACAATTGACTGTTAAATTCTTTAGCAGGAGGTTGTCTAAATGCTGTGTGTATCACTTGGGTCATGTTTGGCAACATGGACTGCGCTACATTAATGGGCTTTTGTATAAAATTGCTTTAATACAATGTTTGTTTCAATTTAACCTCTGAATTGGACTGCATAGAAAATTGCTTTAATACAATTGATAATGTTTTTGGTATGCATTATTTTATATAATACTATGTATTTTTTAATCGATAATTCAAAAGCATCACGGCTGTCACCATTGTCAACATTTGCCGCTGCCATCTGCCGCCATCCGTCATTTGTCATCCATTGAGGTCAACTTTATATTTTTTAGAATTCTTGTTAATCATTCTACATAACTGTATAATTTTCATCGTCATTAAATTCATCATGCACTGGAAAACAAAATTTTGAATTTCGGCCCTGAGAGAAAAATATTGTCAAATGACAGTGACCTAAGAGGCACCGCCACCACCACTCTATAGTGGGGCTGGCAGCAAAGAGAATGTTGATGTGCATTCCAACTCATCATTGTTTGACGGCAGTGTTCTAAGGTGATTGAGATTTTAACCATCATTTGCCATCAAATGATGAGTTTATCATCGGCAATTTTTGTATAGTTGTGTAGATCGTGAAACGAACATTCCAATGGTATTTTAAGTGATCCAAAATGTAGTTAATAACTGGTGCGAACAGTAGTTAGCATTGGCTGGCAGTGGTTGATGGTGACCGGTGATAGTTGGCAGCGATGGATAGTGATAATAGGTAAATACTTTTATTCTTAAGGATTAACTAATAATATTATTAATTAATAAGATCATACAATAAAAAATGTAAAAAAGAAAAATCCATATAAATAATACAACAAAAAATATTAAAACACAAATTTAATACAACATTACACCAAACATGATTCTATATAAAATGTAATACACTACAATCAAATTCATTTAGTTTTATACAGTTCAATACTTAGTTACTATATGAATAGAAATAACTAATACGATTTACCACATAAAATTGTCAAATGACATTCTGGAATGATATTCATTCTGTAATGGGTACTTATTGAATCATATATGTTCCAAGTAGTGAAGGAAGGGGAACGTATCCATCAAGGGAACCCTTTCCCATTCGTGATATATAGGGGTTTGGGATGATTGCCTGATTAAAAATGTGGAAATGGACCTGATCTTCTGATCCTGACTTGACATTTGACTCTGGTGGTAAAATTGTCGTGTAGATGAATCAAAATTTGGATTGGTACTTTCCCTGCTGACTAGAAAGTATGATTCCAGCTTGGCCAATCTGTTTGGCAACTCCCCAAAGAGCTAAGAACTTAGTATCGCATATTTTTCTCCTTATTGCACCAATTGTGCGGACAAGCAATCGAATTACTTGATTATGTATATGGATATGGGATCATTTTAAAACTCATGTTGAACTGCTGCTGTGGGGAGCACTATTGCTTAATACTGTTGCTGTTTGTGTAGATTACACTATAGATGATTTTTGTAATTGATCTTCTGTAAATCTGGCATTTTGTACATATTTTTTGTACCTCACATCAATAATAAACTTCTTTCTTTTATGTTTCTTAAGAAGTACTGCTTATAATATATATAAACTGCTATAGTGGTGGTATATTGTTCTCTAACACTTAATTTTGCAATGGCAATGAAACAGGTTGTTCTCTCCTTATTGATACTAAGCTTTGTCGGGGCCATATCACTTCAGAGCTTGTTCGTTATAGGTTCTATCTCTCTGTCTCTCACCCACATGCACTGGTACACATGCCAAAGTTTTTCCTTTTCCCTTTTTCTCTAGAATGTTTTAGTGCATTTGGGCAGTCTTAGATACAAAAAGGTTTCAAACCCTTGTGATTTTTTATTGGTGTCTGAACAGACAATGGACAGGGTTTCATCACCTCGGTTGTTTTGATGCAGATTACTGATTTTGAAATGCCTTCAATTGCTAGTTGATTCTTAACCATAAGAATTTCCAAGGACATGAATGAATTTAGCTGATTGTGCTTGAGAGAAACATGTTTTGCTTTGGACTATTTCAATCGCTACTGCTGTTGGTCCTACCTAAAATGCTATCATAGTTTGGCTATCCCATTATATCATCAAGTACTTGGACTCTATTCTTTTTGTCGAAGATTGGAGACGGCATTCTTGCCTTCTTTGACTACGAATTTCTAATTTCATCAATGCAGTGACTTGTTTCCTTTCCCCAGAGTAATGTCTAAGACCATTGTCAGCGGAACATTTATTCATGATTTTTATTTGCAGGAATTCCCCTGTTGTTTGTGGTTTTCAACATTTATGACAAAAAGGAGCAAGAAATTGATGCTATGGCTCTTGAAGCTCTGCCATTGGGTGGAAAGTTGAAATCTGATATCGCCAGAACCTTTACTTCCGAGAAGAATGACTGAATACAGTAGTTGGCGGACCCTAGTCTGTCAGTGTTTTTCTCAGGGAATGCTTCTGCATCCAGTTTATAATTATCCCTTTCACTTGAATTTGTGTTACATGGATCATCTCTCGTCCTTTGGTTCAATGGAAAAATTCTTTCTAATATCTTCCTTATTGCATCACTTATTTATATTCGATGTTGCACACCATGTAAATTTAGTCAGCTGGGAGGATATAATTTGGTTGGTGCCGCGATGGTTGTGTTGCTCAATTGTTTAGCATGCTGTTTTGAATTATTTGATATTATATTTTTATTTTACACAAAAGTATGTTGTAAGCTATGACACATTATTTCCGTCTAATCAACATTAGAAATTCTGTTGGATTATACTAAATTAATATCCACTGTACCTCCTATTTGATAGATGACACTGACTTGAGAAAAATATGAGATAAGTACACCAATTGTTAATAAAAGCGATCTTTTTTGGCATCCAATATAAATGTTGTAGAACAGCAGCAAAGGCTTGAAAGTTACCTGCACTACAATGGAGCCATAAAGAGTTTAAATCTCTAATACAAATGACTTTACAAGGTCGATTTGGTTGGCACTCGGCCGTAAAACGTTTCTAACAAAGGTGATTTGCAATTATCATGTCAGCATAGTACTTTTGTACTGTAAATACTTTGATGTTATACAATAATCTTATTGGCCAAACATAAACATTACTGGATGATTCTTCCAAAGCAGCCATTCATAAGTATTTGCAGCTTTTTCTACCCTTTCCCCTAACTTTCGATTAACTAGGACGTGCTCACTGATCAGCTGAACAATATTATCTTCTCTGTGAACAAAACCAAAGAGAAATTAACCAAGCAGAAGAATGATAAGACGTTCATGTCGTGCGCCTAAAAGGAATCCCAAGTACATAAGAGTGATACGTATGCCTGAGAGAGTTCCTTGTGGGTTGGTGGTGAGGTGGACAAACGTGGATAAGGAGAAGGAGAAGTTTATTTGTTGGGGACTCCATTGTTAAGTTAAGAAGTAGGAGAGTCTTAGTGCACGTCATGCTATTCGCTTGATATTTTAATTGCATAATTATTTGCTATTTGTAGGAGTCTAGATTTAGAAGGTAAGTCTCAAGTAGTTCGGTGTTATTTTATTTCTAAGTTACTTCGTTCAATAGAATAAAACAGAAAAGAATTGATAAAGTAATCGTAGTTTAACTCACTCAAAGAGAGTCTTTCAATTTGATTTAATAACATTCACAAATATTTTGGGACCTCTCAATGGTATCAGGGCGTGATTCAATCGAACGACAACTATGAACAGGATGTTAGAAACTTAATCGGGTGGTATGTAGGATGGGTTGCATCGGATGGAGCTTGGAATGTCTGATTGAATCCACTTGAAAATTTACTAAAGGAGCTCTACGATGTATTACTTTCAAACCATAGTCTTGCTCAACATCACACGTCGGAAAGTAAGAAATCGGTCGATGGAATCATGAAGAAACTTGAGAAGGCAGACTTATTCATGCTGCCCGAATGATCAAACTCGAGTTTCCTCCATACAATACTGACGACCCACAGAGTACTTCAATCGAGCCGCACAATTTTTTGATTACCCATGTACTACAGAAAATAAAAAAGTTTCTCTGACTTCATTTGATCTAGAAAGAGAAGTCAATCAATAGTAGCTATGGTATATCATTCTTATAAGGAAGAAATGGGAAGTATTTATAAAGGAACTTTGGCTTGATTTGGTCCCATTGAGTGCGAGGACTTCAAGAAGCCCTATTAAGAGTGAAGCAATCAAGCAAATTGAGGGGCTACTAGGGGGAGTTTGAATAGCTGGGTAATCTGGTGCAAGGTTAGACATAGAAAGCTATCGTAGGGACATTGATGAGAGGTTTGAAACCAACAATATTAGAGAGCATTCAGATATTGAAAACAAAATCCTTGAAGGAAGTCATTAGCATTGCACGGATGCGAGATAAGCAGCTCCTCTGACAATGTTGCTTCACATGACTAGTGCACGCAACCCAAACATAAATGATCCCGCAATCCGCATCACGAATAAACACAACTTCACCAGTAAGAAGACTGACTTCATAAAGCAAAATTGAGAAATAAGTAGGTGGCATGCCTAATTAGTACTCATAAGGGCCAAGTACTAGTCTATTTTTCTCCATTGACCTTCTAATTTAAAAAAGAAAAAAAAAAATCTGGTACTTGGCATTTTTATGCTGCCTATCGTGCATTAAATGTCATCATGGTCAAAAATCCTTTTTCCATTCTAAGGATTGATGATATGCTAAATGAACTACATAGATGGGTCTATTTTACCAAACTAGACCCGGGGATTGGGAACCATCAAGTACGAGTCAACTGACACTCACAAAACAGCTTTTCATACACATAAGGGGCATTATAAATATATGGTTACGCCATTTGGTCTTACAACGCCCCCTTACATCTCAAGCCATCATGAATTATATTTTTCACACTCATTCTTAAAAATTCATTTAAGTTTTTGACATCCTAAGGCGCAACCAAATTTTTGTCGAGAAAACAGAATGTGGGAAATTCGGGATGTAGAAGTTTGAATGTTTGAGGCATGTGGTGACTAGTCAAGGAGTTAACATAGAACAAGGCAAAATTCAGGCATTGATCAAATGGTCGCGGCATACCAACATTACTAAATGAAGGTATTTTTGTGTCTTATTGGTTACTATAGGAAATGTTTACAGAATTATGGGACCGCAGACAAGCTCCTGACTAATTTATTAAAAAAGGGTCAATCGAATGCGAAAAGGCTTTTTTTGCGCTTAAGACGGCCATGACAAGTACACCTATATTAGCCATGCTCAATTATATTGATATTTTTATGATTGATGCTGATGCCTCTAGTACTAAAATAGGAGCAGTATTATCTCAAGATGGTAGATGCATTGCCTTTATGAGCACAGCTTTGTGCAATATTAGGCAAACATGGTTGATTTATGCTGAAGAGATGCTTGCCATTTTGGAGGCCATGCGTACGCGGTGCTCTTATTATTTTGGAAACAAATTCATCATTCAGATGAATCAACATAGTCTATGTTGGGAAAATATTTAAAATTGGAGACTTAAAACACTTACAAATTATGCTTTCCTTAAAGTATTATTTATCCTCTCTCAAATTGTGATTGTTTTTTGAATTGCACTAGCAAATTATTTCTAAAATATGACAAATTTTAAGAAGTTGCACCAAAAAATGGTGAAGAATTCATAAAAAAATAAGAACACAATTTATATTTTTTTTAAAAAAAAAAAAGAAGAAGAAGAAGAAAGAAAGAAAATTTTATGCATATCTTATATGTTTTGGATGCCATCACATATTACTATTTATAAATATGCATACAACTCTTCATAAGGACATTTCTTTGGGTGATATCACTTCAATTATATCTATTGGTTAAAATTTAAAATTTAATTAATGTTATAAATTAAATAAAAAATATGAAATAACACATTAAAGAGTAATATCTGTTCAGTTAAGTTGGAGTATAAAAGTCTTATAGCCTATTCAAATAACTATTTGCATTTTTCTTAAAGAGAAAAGTTACAATTGTTGGTTTAATATATACATAGACTTGTTGACAAGAAAAATCTAGAAAATGCACACCTCATAGCACAAAAAACAAATTTTGCAAGGCTGATATACGAATTGTTAATTTTGTTATGCACAGAATCTCTCTGGAACAAGACTAAAATAATAGATGGCAAGCTGGTATTCTCTTGCTTAGTCATCAAGGAGAATTATTGGAAGATAAGTTGCTGGTCTAAGGATAATTTGGGCCTTTACTACTGTTGGGCCTTTGTCTTCAACACTCTCCCTCAAGCTTAACTATTAGCAGTATGCTAAACTTGGCTTTCAAGGTATGAAATTGATCAATTCTTAGCGGTTTAGTCATGATGTTTGCCATTTGATCTTTAGTTGGAACATATCTAACTTTAAGCTCTCCAATTGCTATATGTTCATGAATATAATGTATATCAATCTCTATATACTTCGATCTTGCATGAAGAATAGGATTGATTGCTAAGGATGCTACACTTAAGTTGTCACACCAGACAACAGGTTTTGGTGCAAGTTTGATATTCAATAAAAAAAGAAATGATCTCAGCCAAGTTATCTCAGTACCAGTTAAGGGTAAAGACCTATATTATGACTTCGTGCTTGATCTTAACACAACCTTTGCTTTCTAGAACACTAAGAGATCAAATTTCCTTCCAAGGTAGACGTAGAAACCACTCACTGACCTCCTATCATCTGCATTTGTTGCCCAATCTGCATTTGTGAATGATATCATCTCCATTCTACCTCCAGCAGCTAAAAACAAACCATGATCTTAAGTACCCTGTAGATATCTTAGAACTCTTTTATAGGCAACCCAATGCTGCATCTATTGACTGAGTTTATTGTCACTAAATGTTATCTCAGGTCTTGTAATTGTCATATATTGTAAAGTTTCAATGACACTTATGTATAATGTGACATCTTCAAACAAAGCTCCATTATCTTTCGTTAGTTTTTAACCTGCTGCCATTAGAGTTTGACTCAATTTACATATTTGCATTCTCGTTCTTTTAAATAGATCTTGTATGTGTTTGCTTTGACATAAGTGCATGCCATGATCATCCCTCGTAACTTGAATTCCCATAAAATAATTTAATGACCCAAGCATCTTAAGTGAAAAATTATCATTCAATTTCTTTATAACATCATCTATCATTTTCACTGCATTTTATGTTATCAAGATATCATCTACGTACACAAGTAAAATTACTAGCCTTTTATTTATTTTCAAAGTAAATAAAGATGTATCACTCTTTAAATTCTGAAAACTTTAATCAAGCAGTACCTTTTTTAGTTTATCATACCAAGCCCTAGATGCCTACTTGAGACCATACAATGCCTTATGAAGCTTGCACACATAATTGAGATGTGATTTGCTTTCAAAACCTTTTGATTGTTCCATCAGTACCTCCTATGCTAACTTTTCATTAAGGAAAGTATTATTTACATCTACTTGTTTAATATCCCAACCATTTATTACTGTTAAATTGAGTACAACTTTCACTGTTACTAACCTTACTACAGAACTGAAAGTCTCGTTGAAATCCACCCATGCAGTTTGATGGTAGCCCTTAGCTACTAATCTTGCTTTGTACCTAGTTACTGATCCATCTAATTGGTATTTAACCTTAAACGCCCATCGATTTTTCAAAATTTTAGCACCAAGTGGACAGGGTATTAAAGACCATGTTTTATTCTTTTGTAATGCCTGAAACTCTTCTTCTATAGCCTTATTCCACTTGGATCTAACATAGCTTCTTTAACAGTATCAAGAACCTCTTCAATGCAAACTTTGTTTTTCTGGGTAAATAATATCTTAGGCTTGAAAATTCCATCTTTAAATCTTGTTATCATCGAGTGAGTGTTTAACAGATGGATAGGTTGTGTTGATTGTAAATTTTGTGCCTTAGACTTATGCTCTAGGTTAATGTCACACAGTTTTGGAGGCTGTGAACAAATTTCAGGATTTAAAGTGTTTGCAAAGGCTTGGGTAGGTGTTTCTATTTTAGGTAATGATTGACATTATGCTAACACATTTAAATGTGAATTTGCTATTGTAGGAGTGTTCAAGAAGTTGCCTTAAGTTACTGAGAGTTCATTAGAATTAAACTTGGGATTCAATAGAAACTGCAAAATGCTAAGACCTTGAGAATTATTTGGAGACTCTTCTAAAGTTTTAAACTGGGAATCTAACATAAAAGGAAAGTCATCTTTATTAAAGATACATGTCTGACTATATAGATCTTTCTTGAGCTGTGTAAACATTTATACCCTTTATGTTTGTTGCTATACCCTATTAAGGTACATTTTGCTAAATGAAATTATAATTTGTTTTGGTTGTATGGCCTGAGATATGGATAACATGCATATCCAAAAACTTTTAAGAATAAGTAATTTGGTAATTTTCTATAAAGTTTTTGAAATGGTGATTGATTTTTCAGAACTAGTATAAGGATTTTGTTTATTAAGTATACTGAGGTTTCAAAAGCATCAAACCAGAATTTGAAAGGTAGATTTGATTGTGCTAACCGAGTTAGCCTCATTTTCACAATGTGTCGATGTTTTCTCTCTATTTTTTTATTTTAATGTAAGGTGTGAGAGCAAGAATGCTTGAAAAACACTGCTTGTTGTTTAAGGTAGGTTTCTAAGGGTCAAAATTCACCCTCTCAGTTTGTTTACAAAGTTTTTATATTGGTTTCAAGGTATTTTTCTATTTGTTCTTTGAAATGAATGAAAATGGTTGTGGTTTGTGCCTTATTTGTCAAAGGGAATATCTAAACAAACATGGTAAAATCATTTACAATGCTCAAAAAATATCTATATCCATCTCTAAAAATTAAAGGTGTTAGATCTCATACATCTGAGTAAAGGAGTTCAAGAGGTTTGAATGATTTTGATTCACTATTTATAAAAGTAAGCTTATGGTTTTTTTCCATATTGGCAGGCATCACAAAATGAAGAACATTGGTTTTCATTTTTTATTGAAAAGTTTTTACAAGACTCTAAGATTTTTTTTTAAAAAACTTGGTCATTTGGGTGGCCAAGCCTTCTATGCAAAAGATTTAATACATGGACAGACTTCTCACAAGTTTTTACATCATTAATGACTCTCGAAGTTGTTAAACAAGCTGAATTTTCTTCAAAAGAAGTAAGTAAAAATTCAATAGTAGAAACACTAGACTTAGACTCAAACTTGACTCTAGTTGGATTACCAATCTTCTTTAAAGTTCTCAGTAAATAAAGACCTCTTTTAACCACTCCTTCCAATAGCACTTTCTCCATCTTGTCCTTTACAATGCATACATCACCATGAAATTCCACAATTATGTTGTTATCACGAATAAGTTTAGAAATGCTTATTAAATTCTTAGTCATCTTAGGAGCAGATAATATATTTTTTAGGACAAAATGTTTCTTATTTTTGGCATGCAAGAGACTATTTTCTATGTGAGTAATTATAAGTTTATCACCATTTCCAACTGTTAACTTATCCAAACCTTTAAACTCATATTTGATAGACAAATTACTCAACTCATTTGTTACATGATTTGTTGCCCCGCTGTCAAGATACCAATCACTGTCATTTGCTCTTTCTTGTACTAAAACATATGCTAAGGATTGCTTACCTTGAGTTTGAATTTTAGGAATAAAATCCTAATCAAAACGATGTCAGCATGTTGAGGCTAAATGTCCAACCTTGTTGCATATCTGACAAATCAGCTTTGATTGTCCTTGTCCTCTTCTTTGATTGAACTTGCCTCTTCCTCTTCCTATGTTACTTCCTCCTCCTACATTATAATTGTTGTTTCCTCTTCCACTTGAGTTGTTCTCTTTCTGGTTCCAAGCATTATGTCCACTATTAGCTGCTACATTTGCTTCTATATTCATATCTACAGTGGCATTGTTATGCTTAAGTCTGCTCTCAAACACAAGTAACTCAATATATACATCTTCAAGTATAAGAGTGTGCATCCTTGAAGAAATGTTAACAATCACTACATCGTATTCTACTCCTAAGCCTCCTAAAATATATTGAACCAGATCTTCATCAGAAACAAACTTGCTAGACATAGACAAAGCAATGGCTAATGTTCTCATTTTAGTGAAATATTTAGTCATTGGCTGAGCTTCTTTTTTGGTGATTTGAATTCGATTTTTCAATTGCAAAATTTGAGCATAAGATTGAAAGGAGAACATTTTCAAAATTGCATCCCATAACTCTTTAGAAGTATTATAATTAATGAGTAAGGGCAGAATACTCTCACTGATGGTTGACAGAATCCAACTAAGAAGAAGTTGGTCATATTTCCTCTATTGCAGATAACTTGGATTCTCAGTAGTGACTATACTTTGGGATTCATCAAGTGTGGTGATGTGTGTATTAGGAATCTGTTTTGATCCATCAATGAAACCCTTAAAATCATTGCAATGGATAGTTGGCAACACTTATGTTTTTCGTATAAAAAATTTGTTCTGTCTAGTTTTAATAGTGATGTGAAGGAAATCTTTGTTAGTGTTTGGGTTTGTGTGGTGTTTATTGAAAAGGCTAAAGATAATGCATTGTTGGCCATTGCTTTTTTGGCAACCTACAATGGCTCTTATACCAAGTCAGAGTATAAAAGTCTTGCAGCCTATTTAAATGACTATTTATATTTTTCTTAAAGAGAAAAGTTACAATTGTTGGTTTAATATATACACAGACTTGTTGACAAGAAAAATTTAGAAAATGAACACCTCATAACATAAAAAACAAATTTTGCAAGGCTGATGTACGAATTATTAATTTTGTTATGCACAGAATCTTCCTGGAACAAGGCTGAAACAACAAGGGGTAAACTAGTATTCTCTTGCTTAGTCATAAAGGAGAATCATTGAAAGATAAGTTGCTGGTTCAAGGATAATTTGGGCCCTTGCTACAGTTGGGCTGCTGTCTTTAACAAGCCAAAATCATAACCTTAGAAAACCGACACTGTAGCTCCATAAATATAACCTTTAAACGATGAAAATAGAATGCCTCACATCGTGGCCTTGAGAGCCTGATACTGCGCGTAACACCCCCTTCCTTTCATTTCTATTCATGTGGCATATAGTACATTGAAATTATCGAAAAGACAAAAATCAACGCTTTCTCATAGTGAAGTGAAGTTTTTATTTGTTCAAAAGAGTTTATTGAAAATAACCACATAAATAGTAACAACTAAAATAGTATTATATTTTATTTTTTTTCTAAAGAATTGTTACGCATTTTAATGAAATTAATACTTCAGAGTATACAGAAAGAAAATTACATAACAAAGGCCTAAACCTTAGATATACTATGCTCTGTCTGAAAATCTTTGCCTCAACTGCACTTTTCGAAACCGCTACCGCAATATCGTATTCACCTGAAAATAATAATCCCACAAAGGGGTGAGCACACCACATGGCTCAGTAAGATAATACAATACTTAAATAAAGGAAGGAGCATGTTACCTGAATCCCTACTTATTTTAGCCATTTCACGTAATTCCACACACACAAGTAAATGCATATCCACATATCAATGTACATGTTCCAACAAGCATATGCTCAATAATGTACACAAGATATCATATCATCTCCTCTTGAATTCTAAGCACTATATCATCTATGAATTCTGTATAAATATCTCAATCAGAGTAACACTCCTCATGATATACCATATATAGATAATGCAATCTCAATCAATATATTTTCTAAATGAATCACGTTATTACCTGTGTTCGTTTAAATTCTATTTCTATTCTTATCAACGAACACCTACATGATCATATAAAATCATTACATAGTTATTCGTATAAATAACAACCAATGCCGCGGCCCCATACAGAGGAACTGCTTAGAAGCCGGTATAACCTCACAGTATCACTCACACACTCGGCCCGAGATAGCCAAAATATCCTAGACACACAATCAGTACCCACATAGGATCCAAATATTTCAAACACCTAAATATAGATACAACCGAGGGTATTAGTAAAACGATAACACTGTTTCTGTATGCCATTTCCACTCCCGGAAGGTTGGTGATAGAAATTTTATTGCGTTTACAAATGATCGATTATACTAAGGAACATTATGGATCATGGTTGTTACTCTAGCCCACTGGCCATTTGGTGGACAGTTGTGGATTCCACCTACCCCTCAGGGTACCACAGTCTTAACGTTACACCTCCATTAGAAACTGACTTACAAGCCCAGTTGAGGGAGATGGAACATACATATCCGATCCACGTATCACAAATATCTCAATACTGGTTCACTACCAGTCTATGTTTTCATACATTCATATTATCTCTTTATTTTCATTGAAGCAATTCAACCTGACAGTTATACTATAATCACAAATACACGTCCTCCATTCTTTATCCCATACTAGGAATTCTTTCACCTACATTAAACCTTGACTATACTATTATAAGGACACATATCACTTTAATCCTAGTCGTTCGCTAACGTGTACGGATGATAACAATGTAAACTCATAAACACACTTATAAACGTGTAAACTAATAAATCAAATGACCCGCAATACATCCAATATACCTTTTCAACAATATCCTCAAACTTCTCACATGATCTCCAATCTATTATGGATTCACCCATATTCTTTTTGTTTCATAAGCATACCGGTGAGTTAGACAAGATTCTATATACTAGAAGTGACGCGACCTAGATATTGCCTAACCCATTATCTTATTTAACTCCTAACTTTCCATTTTCAAGCTGATGCTAGCTTCCTATTTCTACAAAGTTAAGTTCTCTCTTAAATAATTGAGACCTATCAAAGTGTATTTAGACTTCAACCATTTCCGCCATTTATAGTCATAACGAAAACCCGATTGTAACTGCACTAAAAGGTAATCCTAGATCCACATCTTCATATGAAAACCAGAATACAAAGGGAGGTCATGAATAGCTATATAAATAGTATTTCTTATAGGAATTCGGCAAGAGTTTGCCTATACCTCACAACGTGTTACTGCCTCATTGCAATTCACACTAACACAAGCAACTCTTAGCAGATAGAAGTATTCTACCATACAGTTTGAATCTAATAGACACACGGATTCATTTCCTTATAGATTTGTCATAATTAAATAAATTATGGATCGTGGAGATGATATCCACCGTACACTTCAATATATGTATACAATGGTTATTCGCTTACATCGGATTCCTCAGACCAACAGGATAATTAGTTCTACCATGGGTTGCACGTACCCAAAGATGCTATGAAAAACAGTCGCTTCCAACCATGGGTTCAACATACCCCGCGGGCACCATGGTTTTTATTATCATTTCTCAATTGCTGTGGGTTCAACATACCTCGAAAGGCACCACAGTCTTACTATTAATACGGAGCTGCTGTGGGTTCAACATACCTCAAAAGGCACCACAGTCTTACTATTAATACGGAGCTACTGTCGGTTCAACATACCTCAAAGAGCACCACAGTCTTATTATCAATCCGGAGCTGCTGTGGGTTCAACATACCTCGAAGGGCACCACAGTCTTATTATAATGATACTGCTCCGTCCTGAGCGGCTTTACTAGGGTAACGGAAAAACTACCGATCCATAATTATCCCAATTATACTAGTTATCCACACAGATTTATTCATAGTCGACTCAGTCATAACAACATGACCATTTTGCCTACATTAATCAAGCAACATTTTAGTAATTTCATGATAGGTAATATAATTACCTATGCAACACATTTATTAGTCCTTATATTCTAAAAGGACTTCATACGTATGGATTTGTCGTAAGGCTAGTAGTATTTAGTTATAAAAACATATTCCACTCTGGCATATAAATAAACCATAAGACAATCAAGATAAAACACAGAAATATATTACAATTCAAACGCATGGATACCCTATACCACTATTAATACAAATTCGCAGAACATATTTTATTCGGTTATCATATATTGCGTCATTACATGCAATCCCAACAAGTCATCACAAGTAAAAATATACTCATTACCTTGCTACGGCACAGTAATTATAATATACTAACGTATGCACACATGTTAATTCGAATAGCATTGCAAAACATCGAATGCAGCGTCTATTCGATCATTCCATCATAAGGGCATAATTACGTATGTATATATATATATAAGCGTTCTTACCATATAAATATATGTAAATACAAATATGGGACATACAATGCTGTATAGGTATTTTAGAATACCTAATCTAGCACTGCAGGTCGACGGTAATGGTATTACGCTTATACTTTATATATATATATATATATATATATATATCTAACACACGGATATCAACACTTCTAATTGCACAATCATGCCCATTCCCCGTCAATGGGATTTTTCTACAATTTAACCCATTATTATGATGTATATTCATGCAATTATAAATATTATAAATATTAAAACCTATTTTTTCACAATTTAAATATCATATTATCTTACCTCCGAGCACCCAGTGCCTATACGAATGATGAAAAACTGTCATGGAGAGGGTATACGTGTTCGAAATACTCCTCCGTACGCTATGAATTTTTTCTCGAAAAACGTGTAAGTTACTATTCATTGGCACTATTCAACCCATGAAACTTCGGTTTCCGTTTCACGAACGGAACATACCATTGCGATCTTTGCGATGTCATGATGCTGTCCATGGTGTCCATATGCTACAAAACACAATTTAAAGCCTTCAAAATCACTAATCATCCTAAAATTTCAAATTTTAAGGTACCTACTTTGGACCCTCAAATCATTATCGAAATTCATTCCAAATTGAGATATAAACATACCGCGTCGAAGTACGAGTGTCGGAGAGCACACTGGTCGGTTCATATTCCACCAGAGCTGCACCAATCGCCGGAAATCTTGCCAGAAACACCCCTTCCCGATCAGCCTTCCCACGCCGGAATCCGGTGACCAAATGCCGGAACGGGGCACACCACCGTGAAGAGGGCGGCAAGACGGTGCCAGACGCGCCGGAGGTCTCGGTCAACTCGTCGTGGACTGCCGTGAATCGCCAGTCAAAGTTCACGTCGGCGGAGCTTCGGGCGGCGCGTGAGGGCGCGTGGCAGCGGCGATCGGGGCGGGGTTGGCGGTGTTGCACTCGCGACAGTCCGGCGGTCCTCCACTCGCCGGTGGTGAGGTGATCCGAGGTCCGGTGACGAAAGTCACTATTCACAGGAGAGAGAACCGTGGGGAGGAGAGAGAGAAGAGAGAGAAAATGGAGAAAAAAGTGAAATTGATTTTCCGAATTTTTTGACCCCGTCCCGCTTATATAGTCGGGCACGCACGACGAAAATTACAGCTTTTCGCTTCCGTCGTCAAATTTCTTATACCGGTAATGAAATACTGTATTTTCTGCTCATATAGTACACTGTCCCGAATACCGGTCAACTCTCTCTTTTATCAAAACTCTCAAAAATACTATATTATAACTCCATGATATGGTTTTACGAGTATAAAAATTTCAAGATGTTACACTGCGTGCCAAGATTTCTGCCTAAGCTTTTCTTTTCCATGCTTCAGGTGCTACAACCTTGAATTATAGGGTCCATAACACCATGGCTTTTGTTTTGGCATAATTTGTGCATGAAATCTTCCATTTAAACTTTAATATATATATATATATATATATAGCTATACAATGCCATATATGCATGCATTTATTTTTTTCTTACTTTTACAATTGAACAATCCTCCACTTATTCAAATATAAATTAAGTTCTTTTCTAGAAATAAAATGATGTTCATGAATATAGTAAAATATTTTTTAAATTAAATTTTACCTTAATGTAAGTGTCACAAAGTGTTTGTCAAAATCTCATGTATCTTATTGCCTTGAACTAGTTATATTTTTGACAAAATTGGTGACACCACACACATAAACTATCATGTGTTCTAATATTTTATATTTCACTCACTTAGCACATTTAATGACCATATGCTCATTTTATTTCATAAACTTTTAAGAAAAAAAACTCCAACTTTCATTTAAAGCTGCATATATGAGAAGTTCTTCTAATATCTTTTGTTACATTTATGATACTTGTCACTCATAAACTAAAGTTTATTAAGAGTTAAACTGTACTCATTCTTTTTTTGTAACAACTAGCATTAATCATGTTAAATAGGGCTTTTCTTATTTATTATTGAAAACTTTCCAATTCAATGACTTATTTTTACCTTTTGAACTATATCCTAATTTTTATTAGTGATTAGTTAAGTTGCCATCATTGTTGGATTACTTAATAAGGAGTTTTAGTCACATCCCTCTAAATGTTAATTTAATTAAATCTATAATTAGAGGCTTGATACATGGATTTGCTAGATTTTCACTAGATTTCACATATGTGAGCAAAATAATTTCATTCTTGATTAATTTCTTTACATAATCATGTCTTAAACTAATGTGTCTAGACTTATCATTATATATTTCGCTATATGCACGTGTTAAAATAGCTTGACTACTACAATATATAGATATTGTTGATAAGGATTGGCAATGGTACATGGGGGTACTATTGCCTCCTTTCTCTTCGTGTGTTGAACTTGAAACTAACATTATAAGACTTGAAACGAAGAAAAATGGTTGAAACAAATAAAACAAAAAATAAATAATACTTAAAATACATAATGAAAAACTTGAAACATATTTAAAAAATTTGAAATATGAATAAGTAGTACTTAAAATGCCTTTGAAAAGACTTAAAATAACCTTTGAAAGAGTTGAAAAAATAGAAGTACTTTTAGCCCTATATACCATAGTGAATCCCTTGTTGCCAAAGCAATAAATTTCAATTCTATGGTTAATTGTGTTATACATGTTTATTTCTTAAATTTCTAAGAAATTACACCTCCTCTTAAAGTAAGCACCCATCCTATGATAGATTTATTGTGGTAGGCAGATTTATTGTCTACCACACTTGATATCTAGCTAACATCTATATATCCTTCTAATACACAAGGGAACTTTGAATATTGTAAGCCAAAATTTTTGGTTTTGTTAAGATAACCAAGAACTCTACCAATAGCTTTTTAATGTTTAACATTAAAGTAGTTTACTAATTGCAAAAGCTATATTGAATCTTATACATTATATCAGATACAATAGTACTTTATTCAATGTTCAACCGACAACACTTGCATATTCAAGTTGTGTAGCCACTCTTCCATCATGCTTAACTAGTTTTTTACTTCGATCAAATGAAGTATTTATATCTTTAATCTTTAAGTGATTAAATTTGTCTAGCGCTTTTTCTATATACTGCGATTGACTAAGTGTATAATCCTTACTATTTCATTTAATTTTGATACCCACAACAGTATCTACTTGATCAAGATCTTTTATTTTAAATGTGGAAGATAAAAATCTCTTTGTTTCTATTATGTCTTCATATCATTATTTATAATTAATATATCATTTAGTTCAAAAATATTAAAGTGCACAAGATCTAATAATTGATAAGTTGTTTGAACACTATGAAAAGGTTTCTTAACCATTTTAGATTTAACACATTTCACATTGTCTAAATTTATTAGCATCATAATCAAGTAGATCGCATTTAATCATTCTTTTCATAGTAAAAGTACCAATATGTGTTAATCTACCATGCCACAAAGAAATAGAATCAAGTGTGTAAATAGAAGAAATATGTTCATTATTATTGTTATTATTATTATTAACAATACAAAGTTTGATCATTCCCTCACTAAAATAGCCTTTTTCAATAAAAGTACCATTTCAGGGACAAAATTAACATGCCCAATTCATACAAAGATTTAATTCTAGGTTTTTCTAAAAGATCCTTAATAACTAAATTCCTGTTTATATCAAGCATATAAAGTACATTTGTTAAGGTAATTTTTTTTCTTGAAGTGAAAATAAATTCCATATTTCCTTTGCCAATCACTTTAGAGTGTACTTCATTTTCTATTTGTATCTATTTTCCACCAATGACATCTTTATAAGTCTTAAACAGGAATCTATTATGAGAGACATAAGCAATAGCACATATATCATGCAACCATCTTGGAGTTTTGCCTTAAATAGCATTAATTTTGCTTACTGTAATAATGATCTCATCTTACTAAATGGAGTTCACCTTTACCTTTTCATTTTGCTCCTTTTAAAACCTGTTTGCCCTAATTTGCCATAGACAAAGTATGGCCCTTTTAACCTTTTTATTAGCATAGAATTTTTTGAATTTTTCAACCTTGAGACTCAAAATCTGGTTACTCTTCTTTAGATGTTTAGGCTTATTCACAACATTAGCTTTCAAAGTGTTATTATAAGGATTTTTAGCTTTATATTTTTCATTGATTATTCTTCAATTTAAATATGTTTTTAAATCTATTCCAAAGAAGAGTCTTTAGATTTGTAAATAATCTTATTCCTATAGCCTTTTCATGTTGGTGGTAATTTTGCAATGATTGCACCAACTTGAAATGACCTAGGAAGTTCAATTTTTATAACACTCAATTTGTTAACAATAACTTATAACTCATGCACTTGAGGCAATATAGGTTTATCATTAAGTATTTTAAATCAAAATATTTAAAAATCAAAAATTTCTCATTTCCTTCCTCCTTTGCTTTATACTTGAATTTCAATGCATTCTAAATCTCCTTTGTAAATGGAGCATTGGTGTAGAAATCATTTTCAAGTCGTTTTTATTGTTTAGCCTTCATTTGATCATTATCATCTACAATAAATTCTTGAATTGGTTCCAAATTTGGATCCAGCACCTAGAAAATATTTAAAGCAGTCAACAAGAACTTTAGTTTGTCTTACTAGCAAGTGAAATTTGTTCCATCAAAATAATCCAACTTGACTGTATCTTGATTCGTGATTTTATTGGTTGCAACAGAAGTCTCAGTCTCTATGGTAAATAATGCTTTAAGTTGGTTGCAAAAATCTTCAAAATTGGAGACTTAAAACATGTACACCCTCTTGGATTAAGATTGCTTACCAAATTTTATTGGTAAACTACTTCCAAGATATGACAAGTCTTAAGAACTCTGCACCAAGAAATAGTGAAGAATTCATAAAGAAATAAGCACATAATTTATAGTTCTAGAATAGAAGAAGAAATAAAGTTTTATGCATATCTTATGTGTTTTGGAAGCCATCGCATGGTACTGTATTTATATATATATATATATATGCATACAACTATTTATAAAAACATCTCTTTTTATAATATCCCTTTATTTATATCCATTGAATTAAATTTAAAATTTAATCAATAGTATAAATTGAATAAAAAAATATAAAACAATACATTAGATAGCCATAATAGCCCTTAAACGAAGAAAACAGAGTTTTTGGAGCCATAGCCTGAAGAAGCTGGAGCCAAGGCTTCTGCCTTAACTTTTTTTTTAACATGCTTCAGGTGCTGTGGCCTTGAATTACTGGGGTCATGGTGCCATGGCTTCTATTTTGACATAATTTATGCATGAAATCTTCCATTCAAACTTAATATATATTTATATATATATATATAGTCATACTACAATACATGCATTTATTTCTTCTTCCTTTTATGATTGAACAAATCCAACAGTCTAAGTATTTGTATTTGTTAGCAGTAAATAACAACACTTTAACAACAAAAATGGGTGGCCCAACTATTGGGGTACAACTATAAAAATTAATATTGACTAGGTAAAAAGAATTTGTAAGTGACTTATTGTCAAAAGTACCTAAAAGCCCTATGTTACCTGCAATCTCCATACCACACCTTAGAAGTTAGGAAGACATCAAAAAGGCATCACATAACAATTGTTATATGCAACCAAGCTCTCAACTTTGATTCCTCTTTTTAACGAAAAAGAGTCATATTTGTATTTCTTTTTGTTATGAAAAGTTTATGGTTTATTTGTTTTCAACATTTTGACAAATAACCCAATTTTGTTTGTTTTGGTTTTGATGCATTACGTGCTTTCACAACATGAACTTTTGTCACTAACTTGTGTCAATATATTTCTACAATCTTTTTCTTTCCTTTGAAAGAATTAAGTAAAAAAGAAAAAACATTCCCACCAATTATTTATTTGTTTTTAGTGCTTGCTGCTTCTGGCTCAAAATGGGAATGTTTTAGCAAGTTATAATAGGTAGTGGTGTTGAGGAGATAAATAGCAAGGGATGTTCAAGATTGTACATTGGGTACTAAGGTTTTTTGCTATCTTTGAAAGAAGTGCATTCTTTTAAAGCAATGTCTCTTGCTTCATCCTCTATCGGCTCTAATTCACTAGTTCCATCAAACGCTCCATTTTCTGGCCTTGTAATATGTGTCACTAGTCTATCCAAAGGTATTGTAGTTCATTACTCGTAACAAGTTGTTTTCATTTTTAAATGGGTGTTTTAATATGTTTTGGTTGTTCTTGAATTGCACTTAACATGGATTAATCTATTTTCATTTGGTTTATATTTCTGTCACTATAGTATCAGAAAACTAATCAATTTTGAAGACACTAAAGTTTTGTTTAATAAATTAATCTTTTTTTTATTTATCTGAAAGAAAACTAACCATCAGATAATTTAAATTTGCAAATGCATCTATTCATGGATGATGTTTTGTTACTCTATGTTTTTATAACATTGCAAAAATGAAGTTGAGACAAAGAAAACAAAGCTAATCATTATATGAGAGGAAAAGATTTGTCATGGATGGTATTCATATAGTTAAGTTATGCCCTTGGATATAATTCACAAAGCATAATGGCTTGCTTTTAGTATCGATTATAGGAATATTAAGTAGCATAGCTTTCTTTTATGTTAGTGAGTGAATGGCTACACACACACACATATTTTATTTTGGCAGAAGTAAGGAAACAGGTCATGGAAGCAACTGAGAGATTGGGCAGTTAGTACAACAACAATTTGCATCCTCAATGCATCCATTTTGGTAGTCTAGATATCTTTTCAATTTTACATACCTTTTGTATCATACGGTATATGCTATAATACTTTTCAAGTGTTCCATTGTCATGGATGGAAAATAAAGGTATTATATGAAATTTTTGAGCTCTCTGTACTTATTATTACTGAATAAATTCTCTCAATTTATGCAAGAACAATAATTCATTCATCTTTGGTTGGATTAACCAAAGAATGTAATTGTTCTTAAAGAAACTGGGCAACCTTCTTTGTTCTACATAATAACAAAGCACATATATGTAGACTTCTCATTATTTACTAACCTTTAACAAGTATGTATCAAATCTATACAATATTTTTATTGTTGTGACACTTGCATCAAGTCTTAACACTTTTTACAGCTTTGGTGGACACAAACTTGAGCATGCTATAAGACATGCAAATTTAAGCATGCTATAAAACAAGGATCAAGAAAAGGAAAAAAATTTTGAAATAACCTTATTTTGGAGACTATCTACATAAATAATTAATTTCAAAACATTCTTATCAAAATAATCAGTTCACTCTTTGAGACCAATGTATCCTTAATGACCAATTTAGCTATTTGTGCACTATAACACAAAAGTCGCTTGTACACTGCAATGAGTAAGTAAAAAAGGTCATTTACATGCCAAAATATGTAAGTCAAAAAGGACATTTGTTTGCCACAGTGCACAAATTTAAAAAAAAAAAAAACCGCTTACGTGCTAAAGTATATAAATTAAAAAGGATATTTGTTCACTACAGTGCACAACTTTTTAAAAAAAAAACCACTTACAAGCTAAAGTATATAAATCAAAAAGGATAATTGTTCACTACAATGCACAAATGCCAAAAGACACTTGTGTGCTACAATATATTTTGTAAATTAAAAAATATAAATATTAAAAGCTTATATCTAAAACAATAAATTTTGAAATTCATAAATTAAATTTTTTAACTTTTTTAATTAAGTATAATTAATAGTAGTAGAAAAATAAAAAAATTAAAATAGTTTTATTTAAAACCAGTTTTAAAATTTAATGGCACAAGAAACAAAAACACTTACCACTTGCATGCTACAATATTTTTTTTAAATTAAAAATATTAAATATTAAAAATTATATCTAAAATAATAAATTTTAAAATTCATAAATTAAAAAAATTAATTTTTA
>CP135538.1:3080784-3110712 GCA_032402905.1 Khaya senegalensis | reverse complement strand
GAGGTACGTTGAACCCACAGCAGCTCCGGACTGATAATAAGACTGTGGTGCCTTTAAGGTATGTTGAACCCACAGCAATTAAGAAATGATAATAAAAACTATGGTGCTCGCGGGGTATGTTGAACCCACAGCAATTAAGAAATGATAATAAAAACTATGGTGCTCGCGGGGTATGTTGAACCCATGGTTGGTAGCGGCTGTTTTCTATAGCGTCCTTGAGTACGTGCAACCCATAACGGAATTAATTACACTGTTGGTTTAAGGAACCCAATGTGGGCAAATTACCATTGTATGCATATATTGAAGTGTACTGTGGATATCATGACCACGATTCATAATTTATTTAATTATGACAAATCTATAAGGAAATGAATCCGTGTACCTATTAGATTCAAACTGTATGGTAGAATACTTCTATCTGCTAAGAGTTGCTTGTGTTAGTGTGAATTGCAATGAGACAATAACACGTTGTGTTTTATTTGGTATGGGGACTGTCATGGTTTTATTGTGCAGGTAGGGCAGCTTATAGGTATAGGCAAACTCTTGCTGAATTCCTATAAGAAATACTATTCATATAGCTATTCATGACCTCCCTTTGTATTCTGATTTTCATATGTAGAGGGGGGGTCTAGGATTACCTTTTATTGCAGTCACAATCGGGTTTTCATTATGACTATAAATGGCGAAAATGGTTGAAGTCTGATTACACTTTGATAGGTCTCAATTATTTACGAGAGAACTTAACTTTGTAGAAACAGGAAACTAGCATTAGCTTGAAAATGGAAAGTTAGGAGTTAAATAAGATAATGGATTAGGCAATATCTAGGTCGTGTCACTTCTAGTATATAGAATCTTGTCTAGCTCACCGGTATGCTTATGAAACAAAAAAAATATGGGTGAATCCATAATAGATTGAAGATCATGTGAGAAGTTTGAGGATATTGTTGAAAAGGTGTATTGGATGTATTGCAGGTCATTTGATTTATTAGTTTACACGTTTATAAGTGTGTTTATGAGTTTACATTGTTATCATCCGTACACGTTAGCGAACGACTAGGATTAAAGTGATATGTGTCCTTATAATAGTATAGTCAAGGTTTAATGTAGGTGAAAGAATTCTTAGTATGGGATAAAGAATGGAGGACGTGTATTTGTAATTATAGTATAACTGTCAGGTTGTCTTGCTTCAGTGAAAATAAAGAGATAATATGAATGTATGATAACATAGACTGGTAATGAACCAGTATTGACATAATTGTGATACGTGGATCGGATATGTATGTTCCATCTCCCTCAGCTGGGCTTGTAAGCCAGTTTCTAATGGAGGTGTGACGTTAAGACTGTGATACCCTGAGGGGTAGGTGGAATCCACAGCTGTCCACCAAATGGCCAGTGGCTTAGAGTAACAACCATGATCCATAATATTCCTTAGTATAATCGATCATTTATAAACGCAATAAAATTTCTATCACCAACCTTCCGGGAGTGGAAATGGCATACAGGAACAGTGTTATTGTTTTACTAATACCCTCGGTTGTATCTATATTTAGGAGTTTGAAATATCTGTATCCTATGTGGATATTGATTGTGTGCCTAGGATATTTTGGCTATCTCGGGCCGAGTGTGTGATTGATACTGTGTGGTTATACCGGCTTCTAAGCAGTTCCTCTGTATGGGGCCACGGCATTAGTCGTTATTTATACGAATAAGTATGTAATGATTTTATATGATCATGTAGGTGTTCGTTGATAAGAATAGAAATAGAATTTAAACGGACACAGGTGATAACGTGATTCATTTAGATAATATATTGATTGAGATTGCATTATCTGTGGATGGTATATCATGAGGCGTGTTACTCTAATTGAGATATTTATACAGAATTCATAGATGATATAGTGTTTAAAGTTCTAAAGGAGATGATATGATATCTTGTGTATATTATTGAGCATATGCTTGTTAGAACATGTACATTGATATGTGGATATGCATTTACTTGTGTGTGTGGAATTACGTGAAATGGCCAAAATAAGTAGGGATTCAGGTAACATACTCCTTCCTTTATTTAAGTATTGTATTATCTTACTGAGTCATGTGGTGTGCTCACCCCTTTGTGGGATTATTATTTTCAAGTGATTACGACATTGCGGTAGCGGTTTCAGAAAGTGCAGTTGAAGCAAAGATTTTCGGACAGGGCATAGTATATCTAAGGTTTAAGCCATTGTTATGTAATTTCCTTTCTGTGTACTCTGAAGTATTAATTTCATTAAAATGCATAACAATTCTTTCGAAAAAAAAAATAATACTATTTTAGTTGTTACTATTTATATGGTTACTTTTTATAAACTCTTTTGAACAAATGAAAACTTCGCTTCGCTATAAGAAAGCGTTGATTTTTGTCTTTTTGATAAATCTAATATACTACATGCCACATGAATAGAAATGAAAGGAAGGGGGTGTTACAGATATGGAACAATAAGTTTTGAGGATAAAATTTAAAAGTATTTAATGGAAGAACGAAAATTTAGAAAATTATATGGTAAATGATTTATCACATATGATGCTATAAGAATAACTTCTCCCCAAAACATCTTAGGCACATTATTAGTGAAGTAAAACTCTAACAACTTAAAAGGCACATTATTAGTGAAGTAAAGCTCTTACAACTTTTAACAAATACTTATATTTCCTTCAATACTTTTTTATTTCTATGTACTTACACAAGTGCTTTAGTGAACAATCCTCTTATCAATGAGATGCTTTCCTAAAATATGATTAAAGTACTCTGTCATTATCATTTACTTTTGTGTTTGGAATTAAGTTTATATCATTTTATGGAAGTTTTGAAAGGTAGTATGTGCTTCTGATTTTTCTTTTAATAAGCATATCTAACATACGTTGGTATGATCATTGATAAAGGTAATAAATCATCTAGCCCCTCTAATATGCTTAATTTTAAGTGGCTCTAAAATATCATATGAAACATAACAAAATGGGCACAATGTATATGATCATGTGCGTGCTTCAAGTGTGTTTGACTAATTAGGATACATCACAATGGAAAATACTTGCATCTTTATTATCAAATAAATCAGAATTTTTTTTTTTAATGTCTAAAAATTATAAAATAAATTAAGAAAAAAATTTCAAATATCTAAAATTTTTTACTTATTGAGACAATATTACATGAAAGATTGAGAACATGTAAAACTGAATAAAAAGTAATATATGATGAGAACACAACAGTTACTTTTCCCATAACTGAGGACAAAAATTCATCAATAATTTTAATTTTAAGTGATTAAGAGTGAAGTATGTAATTGAAAATAAATTTACTTGTAAACATACAATTTTAAGGCATGTTTTAAAATTAAAGAAATTAAGTGCGAAAGTTATAGATTACTAATTTTTTGTTATTACTTTTGTTGTCATTTGTGAATACTATTAAAATCTTTTAAATTTTTTAAATCCTCTTAAAATAGTATTTAACAATAATTTCGAGTTTAAGGGCCTTAGAAAAGCAAAATACCTTCCTATTTATAGAATTCTTCTTATCAAAGAAATTTTTTATTTAATAAAAGTATTATGGCCACTCAATATTATAATTATAAGTTTTAAATTCGAATTTTACAATTACAAGAACATAATGGAGAATTAAAGACCATAATTTAAATGTTACAAATTCAAATTTAATAAATTTGTAACTTACATTCTCCTACTTAGTTTGTGAATTTCAAATTTTCATATATAAAAAACAACATACATAAATTATGGCGATATATTATCAAAATTGATAACTTCTCTTCCATAAATTATATATATATTCTACTTCTTACAATAGCCTTAATATAGTAATTAATCTTAATGAATTAACCATATGTTTACTCTTGGTCCAACATAATAACCCTATCTTAACGAGCAAATCTCATGTTTATTCTAAATCCAATAAAAATATTTTTTTCTCAAATAAATATATACACTTTATTAGAAAATAAATAATCAAAATTTCATTAATAAATTTGTATACTAAAACCAAATTTCGTATGAACTACATGATTTTTAAACTTTGATAATGGCATGCCTTTTATTAAAATATTTGTAATCATCAATTCAGTACTGACATATTCAATAACCACTTTATTTTCTTTAATATATTATCTAATGGCTAAATACTTAATATCAATATATTTACTTCAACTTTTACCTTTATTATTCTTAACCAAGAATATAGTAGTTGAATTGTCATAATATATTGTCAATGACCTAAAAATTGAATCCATAAATGTAAGCCTAAATATGAAACTCTTTAATCATATTTCACGAAATGTGGCTTTAAAACATGAAACGAACTCGATTTCCATAATAGAAATAGCAATTAGTAACTGTTTAGCACTTCTCCAATATACAGCTCTATTAGTTAACATAAAAATATATTTAGATATTAATATTCTAGAATTATAATAGCCAACGAAGTTAGAATCTGAATAGCTAATCATTTTCAAATTGTCAGTCAGTCTATATAAAAGAATATAATTTTTGGTCCCTTGAAAGTATTTCAAAACCTTCTTTGTAACTTTCCAATGATCCATACATTGGTTACTCTGATATCATTCCAAAATTCCAACAGCAAAAACTATGTTAGGTCTTGTGCAGACTTAAGTATATATAATACTTCTGACAGTTAAAGCGTATGAAATGTTATTCATTTATTCTTTTTCGAGATCATTTTTTAAAGTATTGGTTCAAATTGAACTTATCTCATTTAATAATTAGTGCTACACTTGGAGAACAATTTTTTATCCAAAATTTTTCTAGAATTTTTTTTATATAAATTTTCTGAAATGAACCTAAAATACTTTGAAATTTATTTTTATGTATTTTAATACCAATGACATAAGATACTTCACTCATATCTTTCATATCAAAATTTCTATAAAAGAATTATTTCACCTCATTTAAAAATCCTTTTATTATTAGTTGCAAGTAATATTTCATTCACATATAAAATAAGAAAATAAATTTTACTCTTATTAACCTTCTAGTATATACATTACTCTATGATATTCTCTTCAAAACTAAATGAATAAATAATTACGTGAAATTTTAAATATTATTGTAAAGAGGCTTGTTTCAATCCATATATAAATTTTTTAAACTTGCAAACTAAATACTCGTCATCACTAGAAAAGAATCATTCAAGTTGTTTCATATAAACTTCTTCTTCCATATCTCCATTAAAGAATGGCGTTTTCATATTTATTTGATGTAACTCTAAATCAAAATGAACTAAAAATGTCATAATCATATGAAAATAATACTTTTTAGATATAAGAGAAAATGTCTCTGCATAATCAATTCCTTCTTTCTGAATGAATTATTTTGCAACAAGTCTAACCTTATATCTCTCAATGCTACCTAATTAATTTTTTTTAATTTTAAAGATCCATTTATACTATATGAGTTTAAACCTTTTAGACAACTCAATAAGATCCCAGACTCTATTCATTGACACAGAATTCATCACATCATTCATGTCACCAAACTATAAGTCAAATTGTTAACGATTCATGACTTGTGAAAACATTTACAAATTATTTACGACTCCAATATTTTAAAATGACTCTTGTAAATACACAATATAATCACTAAAAATTAGTGATTTTTTTACTTTAGTAGATCTTCTTAATATTATTTCAATATTTTCTTAAATAGTATGTTATACAACTAATTATTCAACAACCTGATTTACTAAAATATTACTAATTTGTAGAATTTGATTATTATTTAATTGAATATCAATCATTGTTTGATAAACATCCATTTGTATTGAAGGATATTATTGATGACAATCACTTTAATATCTAAAATGGACAATTCTGAATAATCATTCTTAAAAACTGTATTTTAAAATTAATCCCTCCTACTAATCAAGTCATTGTCAAAAAATTTAGTATTTTTTAATTTCATAAATTTAGTGTGATATGATAGATAATAAAATTTGTATCCTTTAAATTTTTTTAAATATCTAATGAATTATCTACTAATGGTCCTAAGATTCAATTTCTTCTCTTATAAATTATAAACTTCTACTTTAGAAAAACAACTCTAACTCTTATAAATTATAAACTTCTACTTTAAAAAGATAGCTCTAAATACATATATATTACAAACTCAATTTTCAACCTTTCCATAATTCAAATGCCATTTTAAAAATAACTTTAGTTAGAACCCGGTTTAATATGTATACAGCTATCTTGAGAGTTTTTATCCACAAAGACTTAAAAAGTTGCAAATAGTTTAATATCTTCTTTTTGTTAAGCATACATCATACAATGTCCAACAAAATTCAATTTTTTCTTTTTGCTATACCATTTTAGTTTGAAAAATCAAGCATAGTATATTGGGCAACAATTCCATACTCTTGAAAAAACCTTGCAAATGGTCTAGATACTTGTCCTTCCTTAGAGTATCTATCATTGTATTTACCACCTCTATCAGACTTCACAATCTTTATTTGCTTATCACATTATTTCTCTACTTCACTTTTGAATATTTTAAAAGTATCTAATACTTCATCTTTAGTATTCAACAAGTAGAGATATATAAAAATAATAAAATACTTATAATTATATGAGTTTATACTAAAACTACAAATATCTGTATGTATAATTTTTAATAAGTTTGAACTTCTCTTGGTATCTTTCTTGAATTTCTCTTGGTATCTTTCTTGAACTTCTCTTGGTATCTTTCTTGAACTTATTGATCTATTTACCCTTTATATAGTCCACACAAAACTCAAAATTTGTAAAATCTAAAACACTAAATACTTTATCATTTATTAACCTTTTAATATTTTCTATGAAGATATATCTTAATCGTTGATACTATAATATAAAAGAATTTTCATTCATAACACTTCTTTTTATACCTGTATGAGTATGTACTGTGTTATAACAAACATCATTTTATAAATTCATATAAAAAATATCATCAAACAATATATCATTTTCAACAAAATTAGATTTATAAAAAAAAATTATAAAAGAATTTAAAAAACTAAAAGAATATCCATAGGGTACAAGTTAGAAATAAAAATTAAATTTTTAAAAAAATTGAACATATAAAACGTCTTTTCCAAATTCATTATAAAGCTATTATTGAAAACTAAATTACCTGCACCAATAACCTCCATAATTGAGTTTATCTTATTTTCAAAATAAATAAAATATTTTACAAATTCTGTAAAACGTTCGTAATATGAATTATAAAACTAGAATCAATTCATCATGTATTATAATAAACTTCAATCATATTAAATTTATAATATATAAGAGACAAAAAAATATATTTTTTATTAAGTCATTGGTAAAACTTAATATAATCTTTCTTTATATGTCTCTTCTCCTTACAAAAAAATATTTAAATTCTTTCTTTATTTCAGTTTATACAGATATTTTGCCTTTTTTTTTCTTCTTAATCTTTTCCTTCGTTACCAGATGTGCACTTTAAAAATTAATTCTCATTTTCGCAATCAATCTCCCTTCTTCTTAAACACGCATGATCAACAACTCATTAGTTGATCATTTATTTTTATTTGCATTAAAAGAAATTTTGAAGGGCTCATATGGTTGAGGAAATAAATTTAAAATATAATGTACAAGAAAAGCTTCAAACATTGTCACATTTAAAATTTTAGTTGAGTTGCAATATCTTTTATCTTTATGATGTGCTCTCGCACACCAATGTAGTGTTGAGTTTTATGGAAGAGAATTGTATAATTAGGGTACTGACTAGTACTTTATCTGATGACTCAAACTGTTCATCAATAACTTTCAACAAAGTACAGATATCATCATACTGAATAAGTAAACTACATATGCTAGCAAAAATTTTAGTCTTTATAAATATTACACTAAGGTGATTAGATCGCTCCCGACCTTTATATAGCTTAATTTGTGCCAGAATGCTTACATCAATAATAAGTAATGGTTCATCTTTCCGTATAATATAATGTATATCCTACTACCCTAAATATAACAATACTTTATATTTTCATATCTTATAATTAACTCCTACTAATTCAAAAATATTTAAATTGATATCAGATATATTTGTAAGTTGTGATACTACAAAAAATACATACTTATGATAAATTTTATTAAGACTTAAACATTATTATATTTTATTAATATAAAATATGAATCACATGATATAAAATATTACATGTGGGTTAAGTATTTTATTGAAATCGATTCACATATCTTAATGATAAAATTATTATATCATATCTAATTTTTTAACTCCTAAAGATAAATTAAGAAAAATAATACAATATTTTTTCTTAATTAATTATATAAATGTAATAAAAATTTATGTAGAATAAAATTTATTAAATCTAGTATTATTAATTACAATTAATGCTTTAAACTGTATGTGATATTAATATAAAATTTTAGTTAACTTAAGAATACTATAATTACTCTCTAGTGAATTAAACTTTTATGAATCACTAAGATATTCTAACATAAGAACATATTTTAATATTTATTGTATATGTAATAAAAAGTAATTTATTTAACTTATAATTACAGTAGGTTAATTTCTAAAAAAGATTGCAAGAATTACAAACAGTCCCACTTTAAATTCAACCTTTTTAGACAAAAATTTTTTAAATATATAATTAAAAATAAATAAAATACTACAACTAAACCTGACAATAACATCTAATATGGCATTTCTCTATTTGTCTAAGTATAATGTATTTTTTTAATATATTTGCATATTAACTGTTGTATCTATAATGTATGCGTAAAATAAAAATACATAAATTAAACAAATTATACTATTGCATATATAAAACATAAATTCTATGCTTAAAATAAATAATTAAAATTAAATCCTAACTATACATAAAATATAACATAAATAATATGCATAAATTCAAATATTTAAATTGAATTTAAATATGTATATTATAAACTTAAATAATATACACAATTTGAAATTATCTAAATTCAATTTAAAACTAAATTACACATAAAGTTTGTATTTAGATCAAAATCATAATAAACAAATAAAAATAGATTTTGGACTAAAATGCAAAGTATAATTATATATTGTGAAAGCATTAAAAAGCAATATTAAAAACATTAAATTATTAAATATGTCAAATAATATATTTAGATAGCATTAAAATAATTAACCTAGTGGTTAAGAAATTAATCCGTAACACAATAGTCATGGGTTTAATTCTTGGCATTTAAAATTTTTAACACAATTTATTTCAAAACTGAAAATAGTTAAAGGCAAATAAATACACTTTTATTGTATAAAAGTGGTGCGTAACTTAGTGGTTAAGGACATGGTAAATGTACGAGGACTTGGGCTGGGGTTTAAATCCCAGCTTTTTCACTTTATTTTTCAAATAAAAAAGAAACCGGATGACATGTCATCCATATATCCAAAAAGCAACTAACATATCTTTCATTGGTAAGGTCTTATTCAATCTCTAGCTGAGGTCAACTTGACCTAAATGTAGATCCATAGACCCAAAAACTTATCCGGCCATCTTTCTAACTATTTTTGACATCATTTTCAATGTCTTTTACGTCTAAAATATTATAAATTTAATATTAAAATAATTATAACATATATTTACATTAAACACATATTAATTTAAATTACACGAAAAATCAAAATATTCACAAACCCATAATTATCATTTCATATTTTTTCTTCATAGAACTCAATAAATTAAGTAAGACAAAAATTATTAACATACTCTCATACCAAATATAAGCATATAATCTTAAGGAATGCTTTAAAATTAAAGAAATTAAATACGAAAATTATAAATTACTAATCTCTCATCATTGTTTTTGTTGTTGTTTGTGAATACTGTCAAAATTTTTTAAACTCTCTAAATCCTCTCAATATATTATTTAATAGAAATTTTAAATTTAGGAACTTTAACAAAGTAAAATACCTCAATATTTATAAAATTTATCCTATTAAAAAAATCTTACACTTAATGAAATTATTATGGTCATTCAATGCTGCAATTACAAGTTTTGAATTCAAATTTTATAGTTACAAAAACATAATGAAAAATTAAGGGCTATAATTTAATATTACAAATTCAAACTTAATGGATTTGTAACTTACATTTCTTTCATGTATTAGAAGCTTACTATAATTATGTTGAAAGCAATAGAGAAACCATATTTCTTAGCTATGTTGTAAGAAGAATTATTATTTAGATGAGATGGACTTTGATTTTACTAAAAACCATGTTGTAGCTAATGGGAAATTTTTGGTTTTGGATACAAAAGATTATGTTGTAAAAGATATTACAATTCTAAGATTTGTTTTAGGCTAAAAGATGATTTAACTTGCTAGTTACTATGGTTCGCCAGTACCTAAAACTCATGGCTATCTCTATCATGATCTGCATTGTGTCTAGATTTCTAATTAGTTAGTTTTCTGAGTAATTTTCAACAACTTTCCTTAGGCTTTTTATAGTAATTATACCACTCTTTTTTTAGTTTGTTGCTCTTGAGTTGATTATTGATCATAGTTGAGTCATGGCTTACTATAAGCTGCACTATATCTCTTTGTTACAAAAAGCTCTCCATCGAACATGATCTTTACATACCTATTTTCCTCGCACCAAACTTTGATCAAATCATCTCTTATTGGCATAGTTGTTTCATTCTCAAAATCCTTCCATGAACCTTATCTAAATCTATGTTCAAGCCATAAAGAAAATCAAACCATTTTTCTTTTTCCACCTTCAGTATAAATTTTAGACTATCAGCTATGCAAAACCAATTTACACCCTTAAACATGTCAAGTTCTTGCCAAGGCCCACTAAGTTATTGTAGTAATTCATTACATTGGACTCTCTTTGTTTCATATCTCTCAAAATGGATTTCAGTTTAAACATTTAAGAAGAATTACCAAAATTTGAATATATGACTTTAGCAAGATCCTATTCCTCTTTGGCAGAATTGCAAGATAAATAATTTCTACCAATTTTTGGTTCCATAAGTTAACAAGCCATGCAATTACCATGGAATCTTTTGTTTTTTAGGCACTATCTAACCTCCTACTCTTATTTTTTCTTTGTTTTGCCAATGATGTAACCAAGTCTTTCTTTGCCACAAATGACTAATAAAATTGACTATGATCAATCCATGTAGTTTGATCCATTAAGTTTGTGTTGTGTAAAATCTATTTTATTAAACTAAAACTTCTACTAATTAGAGCTTAATATGTAGTTGTATCTCCTAAAGATAAGGTTTACAAACTAGGAAGAGTTATTCTATTAGATAATAGTTAATCATAATCTTAAGACCTTATTCAAAAACATAAAAGATAATTAAAAACAGTAAAATTAGGATAAAACTTATCCAATTATTCATATAAGATTTGTTTATGTTAAACTTTACTAAATTTAATTAATTTTTTTAATTAATTAAATTAAGTAACTACAATATAGAAAAATAAAGAAGATCATAGAATTTTTACGTGGTTTGAATTTCTCAATCCTATATCCAAAAGGTCACGTTCAGAGAAAAATAATTTACTAAAAAAAAACAATGATTATAAATACTAATAAATTTAAATAAAATAAAAACTCCATCTTATATTTGCTGCTGTAATCTTGAATTTACTTAAATAACTTTATTCAGTAAGATTCTTTTACCTCAATGCGTCGAACTCCTTTCAACTTAATCTAACTGCTGTAAAAAAATAAATAAACCACATATATATAATACAAAACTTGCTCTAATTATGTATGAATTTGTTTCGTAAATTTAAAAAAAAAATGCATCTTCTTAAATAAAAAGAACTTTTTCCTAAATATAACTCTATTTTCTCAAAATTTCTACCAACTTGTTTTTCTTTTTAGCTCACAAAAACACCATAAAACCACTTGAAAAACAAAAAAATAAAAATATGCTGCAACTTTCTTTTGATTTATAGTTCAATGCTCTCTATCTCTTGACTATTATAGAAGATAAATAAGTCACATGTATATAACATAAAACTAATCCTAGTTATGGGTAAACTTGTTTTCTAAATAAAAAAAAAAAAAAAATTGCATCTTTCTAAATAAGAAGAATTATTTTCAAAATATAACTCTATTTTCTCAAGTCTTCTATTTCTTTTTTGTTTACAAAAACATTCCAAAATAAGTTTTCTAATTAACCACTACCTAATATAACTAGAAAACTTAAAAATTCTCTCATTATGAAAATAACAAAAATGTGAATGCATAGTACACATATGATGAACAATAATCAACAACTGACATAATAAGTTACAACAAAATAGTTAAACACAATTTTTTAAAGAATGTCAATGTTGCAAACCAATACAAAACTTAACAATTCATGCTCTAAACAAAGTAATCTTTTCAACAAACAATTATCATTAAGGTGCTTTAGTTGCATGGAAAGAATAACCTCATATTGCTGCTAACACAAAACCAATTTCTTTTAAATATGTGATCAATTCAACTAGCCACATCGCATATCTATCTATCCCTATGAAAATCCATGGAAGAACTAGTTTAAAAAAAAATTGAAAAACTATATATGCAAAGAGAAAAAGAATGCCCGACGAACAAGGTGAACAGTGGGCACCAAGAAAGCAGTCAACTTTTTGAAAACCATTAGACTTGATAGTTTGATCAATGTCCTTGATAAGCATGACAGCAATCATAGTCTTGCCAGCTCCAGTCTTGCAACTTCAAACACCTTCAATTGATAACTAAAACCAAAGCACTAATTTAACCACTACTAAGGATAAAATTAACAAACAACAATTCATATATTAGAAAAGAAGAAGAAAGGAAAAATACTTTTTTGGGATGATGTTCTTGGAATCTGCGGAAGAAAGACCATAAATAGTATGATCATGACCATTGAAGTACAGAACAAGTGGGTTTGGCTAGTTTATTTCGCTAAAGCTTCACTTGAGAGGATTATGGTCTTCAATTGAGAATGAATGTAGAATATTTGTACAATAATGGTGGTTGGTTGTTAGTGCTATCATTCTCAGTTCAGTCTGTGTCTTCGCACTGTGCATATTCCAGCAACTGAATCAGGGAAGGATTAATAAAAAACAAAAAATAAAAAAGTGAGAATTTTCTTTTTTTATTATTTTTTTATTTCTACAGGAATCAGTAGAATTATATTTTTAATTTTCTGTTACAATCTCTAATATTTTCGTGGCAGTTTTCAATTCCTGTTACACTCTCCATAAATTATATCTGAAAAAACTTAAAAATTATAATAAAAATTTAAAATTATAACAAATAAAATTTGAAAAATTAAAAAAAAAATTGAGAGATGGAGCATCATACATGTGCACATTAGCCATCTGATATACAGAAATGCAAGTGAGCAATTCATAAAAATACATTGCTTCATTATTTTTAGATGATAAGATACGATTAAATATTAATATTACATTTTAAATTTAATATAAATTAGGATAATAATACATTGGTTTTTAAATTTTTGTCACATTATTGACAATTTTCTTCGCCAATATTAATGTCAACTTTTGACTATTTTCATTTTTTTTCTTTTTTACATATATTTTTCTTTTTCTTTTTCTTCTTATTTGCAACTTTCTTTTATTAGTTCTCATTTAATTTTGTTGGAATCTATTCTTTTGATATTTGAAATTTATGACTATTTAATATTTTGTTTGTCTATTAAAGATTATATTAATGTATTTGGGAACTAATTTAAAGATACCATTAACAATAGACAGAAAGCTGGGAACAATTATAATTCAAGTTTGAAAGAAAAGAATTTTTATTTATTTATTTAATTAGTGAGTTGTTTATTAGAAACCAAAAATTTGGGGATTTATATGATTTAAAGTATTTTTTAGGTGTATGCAAAGATGCTATTGATATATATATATATATAATGGAGAGATTAAAATTATAAAATTACTAGAATAAATAAATTATGTAGAACCCATAAACTATATTCTATTATTAAAATTTTTCACATAATTAGACATTTAATATTTGCAACAAAAAATTTAAATACCTTGCTCCATGATTCAATGCTTACAGAACAAAATATAATAGAGAAAATTCTTTCCCATTCTTGACTCCCTTTTTTAAGTGATGCATAACAAATTGTGGAGGATATATTTTCATAGGTTAGACAGAGGATCGGTTTCCTCAAATAATACATAAAATTCCTCGTTCCATCAATGCGAAAGTTAACAGATAGAAAACTCACTTCCCAATGAGTTTTAACGTGCATTCCTTATGTTAATTAAGTTCATTTCATTTATTTTCAAGCGTCATATGGGGTAATGAACGTTCTTGCATTCTCTCACTTGACTCATATGATAAATGTTTGATATTTTAGATAATTAAATACAATGCGCACAATGGTGCATTATTTATAAATAGTTATCATAAATATCATAGTCAAGAAAACTACTAATAGAAGGTTATAGTGATTCTATGTCATTGATGCAACATACTTTCTTCTGAATGTCATAATATTAGCAATTTATTGGATATGAATTAAGAATAAGAAGTGTCGTTAAGATCTTCAGTTATATCTTTAAAAAAATATTAATGTTTTTCAATTCTTGTAAATGTACATAACTTGGTAGAAAACAGGAAAATCAAAAACATAGTTAATAAGCTCATAATGTCAACTAGTAATTATTGTGCAATCCAAACCTATCTTCATATACTAAACACAAAACCCATCCTTTCCACATGTTTTTAGGATGTCTTTAGTGATAGTTCTTTTTTTTAATGGATCTACAATCATTAACTGTGTATGTATAAGTTTTATTGATATTTTGATTCTGTCTCCACCTTAACAACCCAGTATTTCAACTCTATTTGCTTAATGTCCTTGCAATGCCTATCATTTTAGAGAAATAGACAGCTATAAAGTTATCATAGTAAATTCTCAATGGTTTGGAAATAGAGTCAACAACCTTAAGTCTTGAGATAAAATTCCGTAACCATAGTCCATGAATTGTGGCCTCAAAACAAGCCCCAAATTCACCCTCCATTATGGATGAGGCTTTGCTAATTTGTTTTGCAATTTTCTCCTCCAACCAATAGGAACTAATAACCAAAAGTAAATTTTCTACCATAAAACATCCAACAAAATTTGATTATGAATAGTTTACACCTCTAAATGGTCAGATTTGTTAAAATGAGTGTATAATTATTTTCTTCCTTGCACATACATCAGTACTTTCTTTGCTACTTTTCATCATCCAGCCTTGGGTTACTTTGTTGTCTTCCAAACATGCTAACATCAAAGCTAAAGTCCTGAATTCTTTCTATTTATTTGTGCTGCAAATCATTCTATGAACATTGTATAAAAATAAATTTGTCTTTTTTCTGAATTGGCATAACACTAGCCCACCATTTTTCCATTCCGAATCATTCAATGACTTTATGTCTTTTAAGATAACCCTAATAATTGATGCACTCTATCATGAAGTATTTTAATTTTTATCGCATAAGTTATCTCACTCATATCTTTTATTGCAAAGTTCTTTTAGGATATGTTTAATTTTGTTAAAAAAAAAAAAGGAATTCTCAAAAAAAAAAAGAAGATTTCTATATTTAAAAAATTATAAGAGGGAAATAGAATTTTTTTTTATTTCTCCTTCAAAATAATTACACTTTCAATTTTATGAAAAAATTTTAAAAATGATCATATTTTAACCCCTTTTAACATTTCTAACTAACCCTAATAAATTCTTATCTAAAAAGCTATTTTAGACAATTTTACTCTCAATAACCACTTGTTATACTTATAAATATAACATATACACACTTTATCTTTACATTGTTAATAACATTCCGATAACTCTCAAATTTCAATATTCACATTTTCAATAGGTCGCAAAATAGTGTAAAGTAAAGATTCCAAAATATTATCTACGAATTAAACAAAAAGTGAGACTTTATACTTTATATTCTTGCTAATTTTTAATTAACTTTAAATTATATATAAATATTGCTATCAAATTTATTATGATTTTGTAAAATTTAAATTAAATTGTAAATGTGATATTTTATTTGTCAAATCTCTTGTTATTGTGATCTGGTAAAAAATTTGATTGGAATATGCATTTTTGATGAAGGAGAGAAAAACAAAATAATTGCTCTACAATTTTTTATTTTACAATTTTGTTTATATTGAATTAAGAATTTATTCTATTTTTTTATGAATTTGTTTAATATATTTTTTTATGAATTTATTCAATATATTTTCGAAATCATATATTTTCTTACAAATTTACTTATTTAATTTATTTTATATGATTTTTTTTGTGCTCTAGTGTGGGCACACTAGAGCATAAATAGTTGCCTTAGTTTGGCCACACTAAGATAGTATTATATATACATATATATATATATATATATTAAAATTATCTTAAATATATTTTATGAAATTTTTATTTTATGATTTTATTTATATTGAATTAAGAATTTATTTTAATTTCTTACAAATTTGTTTAATATATTTTTATGTATTTATTTAATTTATTTTTAAAATCTATTATTTTATCTTTTTGTATTTAAAAAATAATTAATGTTCAAATATACATATTTAAATTTAGATATGTTGATACATTTTAAGTATTTATTCCCTAATTTGGCCACACTAAGGTAGTATTTTATATATATATATATATATATATATATGTATGTATATATATATGAGTTATTTCAAATACCTCCCATGAGGTTTAGTGAAATAATAGATAGATGAAAGATTTTTCAAAAATAATAAAAAGTACCCTTCAATAGTAAAAACGTTAAGTATGACTGATAGATGACTAATGACAAAAGGGCATTTATGCCATTTCACACTTATATTAACACAAAAACCAAATCTTTACCATCTTCTCGTCTAGTTAATAGTTTCTTTGCTCGAAGAAGAAAGGCAATTTAAACTATTTCTTGAAAATCAGTCGACTTTCATTAAATTTAAAATTTCTTATCAAATCATATCATTTTAGCAATCGATTCTTAGCTAATCTATATCTACAAGATGTAAGATCGAAGATTGGAGGAAAAAAAATGTGCCAATTTCTACCTTAGGTTGTATATATGTAGAAAGATAGGAGAAATTAACAATACTCTTTTTGCTACTTTCTCAAGCCTAACAACAAATTTAGGAGGAAATTGTAAAAGGAAGTCAAATAAAGATGATGAAATCCATGCCTAGGTACAAATTCGATATTTATCTAACGATTAATACCTAAGTTTCAAATGGGTGATAATTGTTTCTTTTTAGGATTTTTTTTTCAATTGCTGATATTTTCTAGTGGGTGATAATTATTTGAAGGCGTGTGATGTTGAGTTGTTTGCTAGTTGAATTTCAAGCTCTTTTGTATTAAGAAAATATTTTTGGTTTTTATTTCCGTGGTTTTAATGGACAAAGATTAATAAACGTTCAAGTCAATAAAGCTTTTTTTTTTTTTTGCATAAAATTTTGCTTTATAGCTAAAATTAGCTAAATGTCCATGGAAAATATAATCACCAGAAGTTACCTAGCTTTTAATTTTCTTTAGTCACCAGGCATTTTAGATTAGCAGCCAAACCTGTAGCCATGAGCTAACTTGGTAATGTATTCAGTGGCATACTTCTTTTCCAGTAAGTTTTAATGGTAAATAATTTGTCCTTAAAAATAAAATTGCACAAAAAGACTTTTCATATGAAGTGTAGTGCATATGCTTACTTTAATGATTTTCTTAATTTGAATTTCACAATTTCTTATTCAACTTTTCGATTTATTACAATATAATATGTTTTGTCATTGAACTTAAAAATTATGATAAGGTTCAATAGAGAGAATATTGAATTTCTTGAAAATCTTCAAGCTGATATAGTTGGGTTAGAAATGAATTGGAGTTGTAAAGCAAAACATAGCAATTTTGGTTTTGCCATTAATTTAGATGATAATGATGTTTTAATGACTGCTGTTGAAGATAGAGCCTGTGGTAAATGATGAGTCTTTGAATGGGCAAGATGTGAAAAGTCATGATTATGATGATGATGGAATTATAAGCCAATATGACAATAACAATAATAGTTTTGATTTAGTTATGCATGCAAATGATGACATGGAATTAAAGGTTAGGGATAAATTTTTAAATGTGTAAGAACTTAGAAAGGTGTTGAGGATATATGTAGTGAAGCATGGTTTTAAACTGAAAAGAATTAAAAATGAAAAGACTAATGACTTGAAAGTGTTTTAATAAGAACTGTCAGTGGAGAATTCATGCACATGGGACAAATTCTCATTTCAAATCAAGTCCTACAATCCTATCCACACTTGTTTAAGAAACCTTACCAACTATAAAGTTACTTCAATGTGGATTAATGCTCAATTCCTTCACTTATTCAAGGCAAACCCTAACATTGACATTAAGGTCATTGTTAGTAAATTGAAAAGGAAGTTTAAGATCCAATGTAATCCTATGAAGCTATACAGAGCTAGAAATAATGCAATAGAGCTATTATGAGTAAATCATAAATTGTCTTATAGCAAATTAAGGAGATATATAGCAACCATAAACTATTATAATCTAGGTTCCATTGTTGACATACATACTGAATGGCTATTAGAATATTATAATCTAGTATTCAAAAGATTTTTTTGAGCTTTGATACACCAAAGAACGGTTTCATTCAAGGGTGTAGGCCATTTATAAACATAGATGGTTGTCATCTTAAAGAGCCAGACAAAAGAGTGTTGCTGTCTACTATTTCTATTGATGCTAATTATGAACTTTACCCATTAGCTTTGATAGTAGTTAAGAATGAAAATCGATTCTTATGTGGTTATTTTCTTGAAAAACTATATGAACAAGTTGGTTTAAATGGAGGCAAGAGCCTTTATTTATGAGTGATAGACAAAAAGGAGTGATAAATGCATTAGACCAATATTTTCTTGATGCTAACAGAAGATATTGTTATAGGCATATATATGCCAATTTCAAGTAGAAATTCCTTGGTGCCTTACTGAAGTATTTTTTCTGAAATGCTGCAAGGAGTGCTAATGTGGTTAAGCTCAATATTCAGATGAATAACCTAAAAAATTTTAATGAGGAAGCATATAAATAACTGCTTGATATTCCCACCGCTTATTGGTCCAAGCACTAGTTTATGAGTTGGGTGAAAACTACACATATCACTAATAATATAAGCAATAGCTTTAATAACTTGATTAACAAGTGCAAAGATTTACCAATTCTTAGAATGTGTAAAGAAATTAGAAGGAAGATCATGAATCTTATTCATTCAAGATACATTAAAAAGAAGAACTAAGATGACATTCTGATGCCCTTCATTAAGAAAAGAATTATAAAGCTTAGAGATCAAGTAAGATGCATGAAAGTGGTATTCGGAGATGATGATATGTATGAGGTATTAGTAGATAACAAAGATTGTCATGTGATTAATTTAGCTATAAAGGAATATGATTGGGGAATTTGGCAGAGATATGAGATACCTTGTGTGTATGCCATATGTTGCATTGACATTATTAGACGTAATGTGAAAAACTATGTACATTCCTCCTTAAGGAGAGATGCTTATCTCAACACATACCAGCCATAATTAACACTAATACCAACTGAATGTAGGTGGTCATTTATTTTGGTTAATGAGCTGGATCCACCACAAGTGAAGAGGCCTATTGGCAGACCTAAAAATAGCAAAAAAAGAAAGACAGATGAACAACAAAAAACGAAGAGAAACTACTCAGTAAGGTGCAAATTATGTAATTAGTGGGGTCACAATAAAAGGTTATATGGTAGGCAAAATAAGAAAATAAAAAAGGAGAAGAAAAACATATATCAGGTACATATTTTTCTTGTTCCCTTCATAAATTTTTTTATTTGAATTTTTCTAGGTTTCATAATTTTTACTATAATGGATCTGTCGATTTTTTTTTTATTTTTCTTGCAAATGGTAAATGATGGTTTAATGTTTTATAGGTTTCAAATCCAATGCAACATGTAATTGTTATAGTTGAAATAGATTTTGGTACAATTTTCTATAATAGAACAACAAAAAATAAATTATAATAGTTTTTATTGAGGTTAAATATGTAACACAAATTTTTCTTTTTAAATATGTGATGCAAGTGCTGTTACTCAAAAATGATCTAACATCTATAGCACATCCCAACAAGATATCACTATTTTTGGAAAGTTTAGATAATACGACATCTATGGCTAACAAAAAGTGTAAATGTGCATTGCATTCTAGGTTTTGGAAAGAAATTTATTAAATTTAAATAGTTTGGCTTTTATTTAAATTTGATAGAACTTCAAATGTGTGTATCTATTTTTTTGTGGACAATGACTCATAAGGCTTGTAAATTGATATTATAATATTATGGTAGTTAGGATGTGAATGATGGTAGATGATGCAAATTGATATTTTTATATTAGGGTAATGCTTAACTTATTTAAATTCTGCCATGATTATACAAATGTGGAATTACATTACATGGTGCCTTCAGTAATTATTCAAAAGAACACTATGAATGATTGTGGACAGACATTTCAAACGTGAGTTATGGTTGCATTAGAAATGTCTTGGTCAAAAAAGTTTTTCCTATTACAATACAGAAGAAAACAATGGAAAAATTTTTTAAAAATGCAAGTAGAATGCTATAATTAAATGTACCTTGCATGAAAAAGTACAAATGTAGTCTAACAATGACATAAATACCTTTTTATCGTTAATCAACTAACAGTCACACTTAACGTTTTTACTGTTGAGGGGTACATTTTGCTAGTTTTAAGAAACCTTATATCTATGTATTATTTCACAAAACTTTAAGGGAGGTATTTGAAAATACTTTTATATATATAAATCTTAAATATATTTTATAAAATTTTAATTTTATGATTTTATTTAAATTGAATTAAGAATTTATTATTTTTCTTATGAATTTGTTTAATATATTTTTTTATGTATTTATTTAATTTATTTTAAAAATATGTTATTTTTTTTATATTTTAAAAATAATTAATGTTCAAATATATAAAGATTTAAATTTATATATTTTGATATATTTCAAGTATATGGCAGAAAAGTGTGACGGTTGACATTCGTTATGAAGGATCACAACTTACCTTACAAGATTGTTCAGAAAAATATAGTGTTAGAAAGATCCGACAAATATTCATTCCAAAAATTATCAAGTATCATGAATTATTATCCATAATATATGACTGTACTTAAATTAATCTAACAAAATTCAGTATTCAATTGAAAACAAGTTTTACAAACACTGAGACAAGGTCTATTATATATGTAGATATCAATGATGATTCTATATATCTAGTTTTATGAACAGCATTGTGATAACAACGTCTAACATCTCAGTCCACTTTACATTGCCACGAAACAAATAGTTATTGATATTATCAGGGTGTCTTGCACTCCTTTGCAAACTATCAATGTAAAAGTTCTTATACAACTATTTATTCTTTATTAGGGTGGCAATCAATTCGACTATGGTCAATATTATTCACAGAATGATACAAATTCTATAGAGGCTACACTAATACATTATAAAAGTCCTATAAGTCATGGAAGATACGTACCTTATCAGTTCAATAAAGATCATGTACATAATTTTCTTTTAAGTCAACCATGTATGGAAGGAAAAGGTGCTAACATTCCTATCGATACAATGAGATCTCCATACAGAAATTATTACAATAAAGATACTAATGCAATAATAACTTAGGTTATGAAATAGGTCAAAATAAAATATTTATGAAGCTTAATGAGGACATATGTGAAAATCTCATACCCATTTAAACAATAATTAATAACTTGTAAACATATATAAAAAAAAATTACTAATTTCTTTTTTAACTATGATCAAAGTAAGCATTTATCACTATTCAACATATATACTTATTTACAACATGTACAATATATTAAAAATACAATTTATAATAAAAGTATAATTATTTCAATAACAAAAATCTTGTATACCCAACTCTCTTAAAAGGTCATTGTCTCAAAGATTTGCCCGATTTCGTCGCTTTACTAACTATACCTGAAAATCATTTTAACCATAAAGTGAGTAATTTAGAATTATTTAGTAAGAAATACAAAACTCAATAAAATAATTTAACAAATCACAATATTTCAACTATACAAATAATAATTAATCAGGACAACAATATATCCTATATATTCAATGCTACAACAATAACGTTTTAATAGACTATGCTATTAACAGTTTAATTAGGTTATTACGAATAATCATAATATGGTATTACCTTCCTCTATACGCTTTCTACTCTATCCATTCCATTTATATTATCCTGTTCTTATTTTATTTAACCAGTCATATTTAGGCAAATTATGAATCGTGGCCATATTATTCATCTTATACACCAATATATGTAAAAATTGTATACATTTATAGTGCTGCCATAGGTTTAACATGCCCCTAAGGGCACCATGGTGAACTGTCGCTTCCTACTATGCGTTCAACGTACCCAAAGACGCCATGGAGGATTGTTGTTTCCTACCATAAGTTCAACATGCCAAAAGGCGCCATTGAGGACTGTCGTGGTTTCTCACATACAATTTTGGATACCACAAGGATGACTGTGAGTTCCACATGCCTCAAAGAGCGCCACAGCAATTAATAAATCATTATTCCATTTCATCCTAAGCGATTTTGCCGGTATGTAAAGAAATTTTACAATCTACCACAAGAATGTTAGCCACTTATACATCTCTCCACGATTCATCATATACCCATATTACTCATTTATTGTTTACTACTATTTAAGGCATTTTAGTAATCTATTAAAATTCTGATAATTACATGTGCAACATTTCTATAATTTCGTCTCAATATAAAATAAATTTATACCTATAGCTGCATTTCAATACATACCAATATATGTATTACCAAATCAATTATAAAAATAATATTCATAATTATAATAATAATCAATTCATATGTATATACTCCTAATCCATTTAATACACACAAACACACATCCCTATATTAACGTATCCTTACATTAAAAATACAATGCCGAAAAGATATTTTAAAATACTTTTTTTGACGATGGATGTTGATGGAATGAGCCATAAATATAAATAATACTTAATTGTTAACTTTACACAATTTTTTGTATGTGTGTGTGTGTGTATATATATATATACACACACACACACATATATTTAATCAACCATTCAAAACACTTCTAAATTTTACACCCATATCTATTCTCCGTCAATAAATTTTTTTTTTTTCACACAATTAATTTTCAATCATTTACGTGCACACTCAATTAACCAACACACATCCACTTGACCAAAATGATCACCCAATACCAAATGAGCATTACTCTAACTAGACAATTTAACCCATTTTTTCTGTTTTTCTTCCATTTTACACATCCAAACTAATTCCTACCGATTTCATTATTTCACAATACAATTATTAACACACAAACACAACAAAATAACATAATTTAATACCAAGTGATCAGTATCCAAAATGAACCATTTTGCCCTTTTTCTATTTCTCTTCCATTTTACACATCCAAACCAATTCCATTTATTCTTAATACAATTATTAACATAAAAATAAATCAAAAGATCATAATTTAACACTAAATAAATAGTACCTAAAATGAACCATTTTGTCCTTTTTCTATGTTTATTCCATTTTACACATCCAAACCAATTCCTACGAATTCTATTTATTCTAAATATATTTATACACATTTAAACATATCAAAATACATTAAAATCAAGTATTCAAGTGCTTCATAAATAGTAACTGAATATGTTCTATTATACATCAACCAAATTTTTTCTCTTTACACAATTCTCTTCACTCCAATCTACTTCCCAAACACTCAATTTCAGAAATTATGTATCAATTCCACAAAACTCCTAAATTAGCAAGTTAGGGTTTAGGGTTCTTACCTCAAATTTAAAATTGATGGTACTTACACCAAATTCAAATTAAAAAAATACATAAACACCATTTAAAATTATAAAATCACCATATAAACTAATTTTCAACAAGTTTATAAATTGAAATTTAATGAAATGAACAATTTTTTATTATCAAATTAAAACTCTCAATGCGTAGATCAATTTTTTCTTCTATGGTAACACGTTTAATCAGATGGATTGTGAGATTTTGCTTAATTTTTTCAAGAAAATAAAAGAAATTTGAAAGAGAAGGGAGAAAATGAGATACGGGAAGAGAAAGAAGAAAAAGTTAATTTTCTCCAATTTTGAAAAGTTAAAAAATCTTATCCAATTTTATATTTTTAAAAATTACACTCTTACCTACTAACTTTTCAAAACTTATATTTAACTTTCAAAAAAATTATGAGGCTACTCAAGTTATTTTTAAATTCTTTTACTTTAATCTATCAGATTTTAGTGACCCATAATTCAAAATTTTATTATAAAATGACCATTTTACCCCTAAGAAAGAAAATTGATTATTTTAGTCCTTTTTTTTTTCTTTTCTAAGGGTATCTCGTCTATATTTAATTTTATTTTTTTTATATACTTCTAATAATATTTTCAAAATTTTTAGAAATTCAAAGTTTCAATATGACCCTTGCGGTCTTGACAAATTGACAATTTTGTCATTTTTGATAAAATTATCCTTTTTCGACAAATTAGTGATTCTTGTCATTCTAAGGTTATCCAACCTATAGTTTCTCCAGTAATAACTTAAATATAACCCTTAACTCAATTTTCTCTTATTTAATCCATCGACGCCCACCAAAAATGATAATTTTGCCCTTTACTGTTATTTTGACTCCTTTTTTTTTTTGCCAAAATAACTATAACCAGAGTTACTAAGATTATCTTATATATTTCATAACCTAACACTCAAGATACACCATAAAATAATTATACAAAGGTATTAAAAGAATACCTAAATTTGAAGAAATATTTTTTGTCGATACGCGATGAAATAAAGATACTCATTGATATGCTGATAAAATAATAACACAAATATTAAAATCTCTTATCAGTATTATGAATAAGACAATAATAAGTAAAATACTTATAGTATCTTCTAGCTATACATCCAGGTCAAAAATACCGCGAAACTATTTGAGTATCAATGTAACCAAATATGTTTCTATAAAAGAATTTAGATTTTCTAACATTAAAAATACTTAGTATATAAATCATCCGAATAAAGAACTATAGGATTTATAATCAAATCTAAGAGATAATAAAGTAGTGGCCCACTAAAAAAAATCACATGATTTCTCTAAAAAGGATTAGTGTATAAGCTTATATCATATAGGGCCTTCTTATGTATCTGTCCGAACTAACTCTTATGAGGAATTAGTGCAGCTCTATGTTATTTATCTACTGGTAGATTATCTAAATGGCCCTATAGTTCTTCTGTTTATAAAAGAATCAAATATGATTAACTAGGTAACAATAGAAACACAAAAAAAGTTAACAACATCAATTAAACATCCATGCACAATTCAAAATTTAACTATAATAACCTAAACAGGTGAGACATAGGTGACAATGATGGATGATTAGATGTCCGCATCCACTCCCAAAAGTTTGCTAGTAACACATCAATTTGATCAGTTACATTATATTTGACCTTATGCATATCCTCTTGTATATCATAAATATCCGCACTTAATGCCTCAATTTGGTCCATTATAACTCTTCAAAACTCATTGTCGTAATGTGATAGTGGTGCAAGTAAATGATATAATAATAATGTAGGAGAATAATACTATGACAATGCAGGTGAATAATGTTGTGGCGATGCAGGTGAATAATATTCTAGCGACGTAGGAGAATAATGCGATCATGACATAAAAGAATAATGTGATGGTGGTACTAACGAAAAATGCAACGATGGCATCAAGAAGTTATATGACAACGGCTCGAGGAAAAACATGTGACGAAAGTACAGGCGAAACATGCAATAATATTATAGGTGAATAATGAAATTGTATGTCTTGTGATAAACGAACGTATATGTGTTAGTTAAACACCAATACATTCCACTTAAAAAAATAATTAAGTTACATCAATTTATAATTCTTACATAGGTGAAGTGCAGCCCAGTGTCGTTTCCACTCATAAGAGGGGTTTTTGGCTTTAACACATTTCCCATAAGTTTTATTCATTAACAAACTACTCTCGTATGTATCTTCTTGTTGAATTATCTAAACTAATTGAATCACATATAGCAAATTTATCTCAATAGGTTCGGGCTGTAACACAGAAAGCACCTTTAATATTTGTAAAAAAATATATATATAATAATAATTTTTCAAAACTAGGATTACGTAACAATTAATCATATAATGAATTAATTTGATGCCAAATGTTTACCGTAGATCGGCCAAATAAGTGCCTATAAACAATCATCTGAGTCAAAACTCGTTTAAAATTCTTCTATTACACAATTCGTGAAATATCATTACTCACTATAACTGCAAAATGATTTTGCAACCTAGGTATAGACTCATAGATCTATACCTACATAATAATAAATTATAAATACTTTAAAGTGCTACATAATCAACAAAAATTACAAATTGGATATAACTTTCTGTGATAAATACCTAAAATATAGTAGATGTCCTAATAATATTGTTCTTTCCCTTAAAGCTTTTGGATGAAGCCTTTAAACGTGCTGCATTTCTTATGTACTTGTTGAACTATGAAGGGATCGATCATCACAAGGATTGAATTGTGTAAAAAAAGATGATGAATCCCCATAGATATCTATTAAACTGGTTAATATCCTCCAATATGTCAAACAACCATAAATCTACATCAATTCTTCTATCCTCACCAAAAAAATGCCTCTTAAGTAAGCAAAAAAGTATTAATTGCACCACATCAATATCTAGTATGGTAGAAAAATCCAACTCATCAAAAACTATATCCACATCATTTATTTATTTGTTTGTTTCAATGAGTATTGTACATGCATTTTGCAAGTAACCTTTAAAATAGTTCAAGTAATGTTACCCACAAAATTACTCATCACTGTTTACATATGTCACTTATGGCCAAGTTGCTCATGATAATGATTTTGGATTATCTTTTACTTTAAAAAATGATTCAGGCAAGAAAAGGAATTATGAAGACATTGGAGAAAATGATTACCCTTAGAAAACAAGGAGGTGCGAGAGCTCAACATCAAGATTCTTTGCAATACCTTGTGACAAAGGACGTTGATGAAAATGCTTTTTCTTCTTCAAGTGAAACCCTCACAAAGTTGACTAATGCTGAGATTCAGGATAACATTTTAATGAAGAAGTGAATGGAAAGCGAAACGACAACTTAGAAATCAAAAAGAAGATAATCGACAAATTAGCAAAAAATTTACCTAATCTTAGGACAAAAATTAGCGAACCTGGAGAAAAAGAAACCCTACTTGCTAGATTTGTGGTGAAAAAAAATAGAATAAATATTATATTACTTTCAAAGTCTACTTTTACTTTCACTTTTATTCACTTTTCAGGAAACATTTACGAATTGAAATTTTATTTTCTCTCAACTTTTATTCTCAAAAATATTCAAAACAACAAAAAGGCAAAGATAAATCTTTTATTTATCAATGCTTACAAAATCTAGTTTTAATTATTATTAATAGAGCATTAGATTTATTTTTAGTTGAATTATTTGATTAAAAAAATTAGTAAAAATTTTGTAATGAACAAACCTTATTTTTTAGGTATTTTGCTTGACGGTAATATTATAAATATTTTAAATATTTAAAGAAGCCATTGTTCTTGCTTACTTGACGAGAGAAGTGAAGATTGCTAGGACTTAAAGACAAAGAAATTTTCCTTCAGTTTTTATCTATAAAATTAAAAATTAAATTAATTAAATTATTTTTTATATAATTATTTATATTTATCATAGATTTATTTAATATTTATTGTTTATTATTAAATAATTTAAATTTAATATTAATTATAATTAATATTTATTATTTTATATAATTAAGAAATAATATAATATTAATTAAGTATTACTTACAAATAATTACTTAATAATTTATAATTAATTAAAATCATGATATTTAAATATAGAACTAATTAATAATAATTATTTAATTATATAAATTTATCAATTTATTAATTATGTAATTAATATAGTTGAGAAAAGATCGCAAAAATAAAAAAGAATGCAAAAATAAATTATCACAAAAAATGAAGGGAAATCATAGCATTTAAGGATCGCAAAAACGAATAATCACATAAATAAAAAATCATAAAAAGTGAATATAGTAGGAATTGTTAGAATTTGAAGATAAAATATATTAAATGCAATATAAGACAAAATATATTAAATGCACACCTTTTTTATGAATACCATAACGATTATACAATAATTAATGATTATTTAAAGATTAATAAAATAATGGTAATAATTGATAATGTAATAGTTAACAAATAATTAATTAGTAATATATTAATAAATTATCCCTTTTATATTTTTAATAATACATTTATTGTATTAAAGTAATTAAGTAATAGTAATATATTTGATAATTTAAATTATTAATTAATAATAAATAACTTTTTAGTATTTAGTTAACAAATAATATTAATTAAAATAAATTATGTAATTGATAACTTATTTAATATTTAGAATCAATTATTTATATGTCATAGTATATTCTAATTATTCATTTATTATTTATTACATATTTTTATATTTGTTATTAAATAATTATTATATATTATTATTATTATTTTATAAAATATTTAATATTTAATATTTAAGTATGCTATCATACGATATTAACATACATAAATATTTAATAATTATTTAATATACATATTTATTTAATATATTAATATTTTATAAAATATTTTGTTCATGAATTTATTATTAAGCATGTGTAAATCAATCAACTAATTTTTTTTCCTTTCTACGTAAATATGACTAAGTATATAATAGTTTCTATTCATCATGGTAAATCATGAGTATCAGATAATGGTTATGAGCAATACATTGATAGAAGGATACGACTCTTAATTATACTAAAAGACATCATCAACTATCAACAATTGGTAGACATGATATATAATCGCACTCGCATTGATCCAACATTTTTCAATATTAACATCAAAATGAGTATAAGAGATCTTGATATCGAGTCTTTTTACTATATGAATATCATAGATAACTTTAATTTATTTGTAATTTGTTAATAGTATTGTAGTTATTGTAACATCCTCAAATCTAAATATTCCTCTGAAACCTTAGTATAATTATTTTTGTAGTATATTTTGAGTTTTGGGTTGTGAAATATATAAGAAAATTTTTAGAACTCTAATTAGAGCAATTTTAGCAAAAAATGGGTCAAAATAACAGTAAAGGGCAAAACTGTCATTTTAGATGAGTGTTGATAGATCAAATGAGAGACGATTGAGTTAATACTTGTATTTTAGTTATTACTGAAGAAAAATATAGGTTAGATAATTTTAAAATGGTAAAAATCACTAATTTGCCCAAAAAAATAAATAAAATGACAATTTTGTCGAAAAGGGTAAAATGGTCAATTTACCAATGTCACAAAGGCCAGATTAAAATCTAAATTTCTAATAATGTTAAAAATATTATTAGAAGTATGTAGAAAGACATAAAATCGAATTTAGATAAGAATACCCTTAGAAAAGAGAATAAAAGTACTAAAATGACCAATTTTCTTCCCTAGGGGCAAAATGACCATTTCATATGAAATTTTCGAATTTCGTGTCACTAAAATCTGATGGACTAAAGTGAAAGAATATGAAAATAATCTAGATAGCCTCATAATTTTTTTAGGAGTCAAATGAAAATTTTGAAAAGTTATTAGA
>CP135538.1:3054619-3080284 GCA_032402905.1 Khaya senegalensis | reverse complement strand
AATTTATATAATTTATTTATTTAATATAATATTTTAGTTAATAAATTTAATAAAAATAGAACTCAATATAACAATATAAAATAATAATATAATATTTTATAGACCCACAATCTTATCCAACACCAAATATAATATTATATATTTTTATTTATTTTAATTCAATACAATTATTATAATTTAATATATTTAAAATAATAAAGTTTAATGCTGTGTTACCAAACCTTCCTTTTTCCATGGTATTGTTTTATAAAATTATACTAAAATTTAAATGCATCGTATCTTGCTAGAAAAAGGGATTGAATGGGTTTTGCCCTTTTGAGGAATAATGGCAGTCTAACATAGTGAAGTGTTTCACTGCACAACTTAAACCTGGGTTGAGGGGGAAGGGGCCTCAAGCCTGGGTCCTTTTTACATCGCCTATTTTGGAAGTTAGAAAGACAAATTATTATTTTTGTTATTTTTGCATATATTCTTTAATATTATTTTGTGACAGGAAAGCTATATTTAATAAATTTACAAATTTTCTAACCTAATTTACATGATATTTGATCTGTCATTGATTATCCGAGAATTACATAAATTTTATATTAATAAAATTAAATATTTAACACATTAAATATTATATTCTCTATCAACCAAATTAGTCCCACGTAAACAACTAAGGTCAACATTTTTAGTCTATTTAAATTTATTAAAAGAATAAGACAGTCGTTTAATAAAAGAAATGAAAACTTTCATATGACTATTACGCTCTCAAAATAATATCAAAATCACTCTTTGAAAACATATTCTTTTTATTATTTTTAATGAATTATATATATTATTCATTATTGGTATTGTGATTATACAAAGAAAATTATAAAATGAATTAAACATCAGAGAGCTTTTGCCAAATAGCTAGTACTTTTAATTTGTGTTCGTTTCACGTGCATCGAAGTATCATACAATTTGAAAACAAATGACACATTAATACTTAGAAAGACGAAAAACATGTATAATAAGTGGCATAAGAAGTTGATCAAAAAGCTAACTTGGAAATACGGACATGGGGAAGAAAAAGGTTATCTAAAACCAATGAACAGTAGCGCATGGACAATGAATCATTATGGTGGAGTAAATAAAAATTCAACGAACTTGCTAGCGACGAATCTCTGTTACAAGAAAACTATGAAACTACTGTAAAAAGAAACCCTCCCCATCATTTTGCAAGCCTGGAAATCAGCAAAGCGGAAGTAAAAAGAGTGTAAATGGCAGTAAGCTGCAACAGAATTGTCAACAATGTTTCATAGGGCGCTTGTGATTTGATCTTTTCGGCGCCCAAAAACGTCGTCTCTATTTCTGCTCCAAGACTACCCAGATTTTGGCTATGCTTCCAAAGCTTTTGTCAACTACACGTACTGGCTTCCCAGTAATAGGGTTAATGGGAACCATTAGCTTCTCCTAAAGAAGCCCAAGAATTGCATCTTTCACAAACTTACCGTGGAGGACTTCTCAAGATACAGTCTAAACAATTCAGAAAGGTTTGAAAATTGTTGGAATCTGTCCTAAAAGATCCGCTGAAATCAACTGCTCAAGCCGAACGTAAAGCCAGTGATGGTCATCTGTTGCAGCCCAGAATTTTGGCATTAAAGGACCTTGCTGCCATTTTTCTTCAACAAGGTTATTATGAGAGTGCTCTACGTTGTTATCTTCAAGCTGTAGAGATAGACACCAAAGATTCTGTTATTTGGAACTAACAAGGGACATTAACATGCTCCCAGCAAGGAACATTAAAATGAGCTTGTTGAGTATTTCATGTTGGACATTTGAGAAGGGCTTTTATGCAGTCCCAATAATCGCAATTCCACGAGTATTGAAACTACAACTCTACCTCCCTCATCTGTAACCTCAATGTCCAATATTGTTTCTATAAAACTCAACATTGGTAATTACCTCATGTGGAAATCACAATTGGTTCCATACTTTCGAGGCCAAGATTTAAATGGCTATATCAATGGCGCCACTAGAACCCCTTCTAAGGTTGTTGATGCCCTATATCTTGAAACGGGAGCTTTCACTCAGATTCTTAATCGTGCATATGCACACGGGGTACGACAGGATAATCTAATCCTTAGCACTCTCATATCCTCTATGATTGAGAGTGTCCTTGTTCAAGTTGTAGCACCAAAACTTCTAATTCCTTTGTGTTAAACCAAGTTCTTGTTCCTCAAATTCAAAAGAATCTTCTTTCCGTTCAACAATTTTGCACCGATAATAATGTTTATTTTGAGTTTCATGATAACTATTTTCTGGTAAAGGATTACTTGGAGAATGTTCTTCTACCAATTCTCAGCAAATAAAGCATATCCCCAAGCATTGTCATTTGTTCCTGTCTCTTTCCAAGAGTGACACCGACGACTTGGTTATGCTGCTACCCCAGTTGTTCATTGTGTCCTTTTAAGAAATCACCTTCCAATTGATAAAATAAAGAGTCGCTTAGTGTGCTCTGATTGTCAAGTAGCCAAGGGTCGTGATTTGCCATTTAAATTATCCACTGTTGTTTCCACTCATCTATTTTTTATAGATTTATGGTTTCTGGCATCTATAGCCTCCCCTACAGGTGCTTGGTACTATGTAAGTTTTCTGGATGACTATTCTAAATTTTTGTGACTGTTTCCTATTAAGCTTAAGTCTGATATTGAAAAAGTTTTCCTTTAATTTCAATGCTATGTGGAAAAACACTTTGAACAAAAAATTAAGGCCATACAATCTGACTGGGGAGGTGAGTATCGTCGATTACACAATTATTTTAAAGAAAAGGGCATTACACGTCGTCTAGCATGTCCTCGCACTTGCCAACAAATGAGCTCTATTGAAGAACGACATAGGCAAATTGTTGAAGTGGGTGTATGTTATCGCATTCTAACTTAACTTTAATTTATTGGGAATATGCTTTTTATATTGCCCCATATTTAACCAGTAGACTTCCTACACCAGTCCTAAAATATTTTTCACCTTATGACATTCTTTGTAAATGCCCAACAGATTATTCCTTTCCACATGTTTTTGGATGTGCTTGTTGGCCTAATTTAAGTTCCTACAATAAACATAAACTGGATTTTTGTAGCATAACCTGTGTTTTCATTGGTTATAGAGTGAATCACCATGGGTACAAGCGTGTTGGTTTATCAACAGGAAGGGTGTATGTATCCCTTCATGTTATATTTAATGAAACACTATTTCCTTGCATCATATAGTCTTCCTCTATCTCAGCTACCGAGTCCATCGATAAATTAGTCGCTTTGCCTCTGAATCTCCAATTGTGTCCACCTACCATACACCCAGAATTGCAAACTCGACTATTATTGTCTGATAGTGTTATATTTGCACCATAAATTATTAATTTTGCAGGAACAGAAGAGGAAGTCTCTATCAAGCCTACTGATTCAATTTCTCTTCAAGTCATGCTAGCTGTAAATCATGTTCAACATCAAGTTACATTGGCCAACTATCACAGTATTTCACCAGTTCAAAGTAAAGGATTTGATGAAAACTGGTATATTTCATTGATAAAATTATTATAATATATATACAACTTAAAGGAAAGAAATCCCGTTAATATAGGATACACAATAGGAAGCTATATCAACAAGTCAATAAATATAATTACAGTAGAAGTATAATCGGCTAAATAAGGAAATCGTAGATGCGCTAACTATTTATTCTATCACGCCTCTGTAAGTGCAAGGGTTTTAGGAAGACACTAAGTTTGGATCGATGAGTAAAAAATTATTTCTGACCTAAAAGTTTAGTGAGAGAGTTAGCAAGCTGGTCAGATGTGTGAACATGAGAGATACGAAGTAGCTTATGGGAGACTTGGTCATGAACAAAATGAAAGTCAATGGCAATGTGCTTCATACGGGAATGAAATATAGGATTGGAGCATAAATATGTAGCCCCAACATTGTCACAATAGATGGTAGGAGTAGTAAGGGATGAGATATTAAGTTCACAAAGTAGGTGAGTGAGCTAATTAACCTCGGCAGTGGTAGCAGCAATGGCGTAGTATTTAGCTTCAGTGGAAGACCGAGCGATGATGGATTGTTTCTTTGAACTCCAACTAATAGGATTAGAGCCAAGGAAAATAACATAAGCATAAGTAGAGTGACGAGTGTCTGTATCACTAGCCCAATCAACGTCGGCAAATGCATGAAGTGTAAGAGAAGAGTGAGCCAAAAGGAGAATACCATAATGAGAGGAATCCTTGAGATACCGAAGAATCCGTTTAACAGTAAGCCAATGTGTAGATGTTGAATGATGCATAAACAAAGCTAACTTATTGACTACATAGCTAAAGTCTAGCCGTGTAAGAGATAAGTACTGAAGAGAGCCAAGCACTTGACGATATTCAGTCGGATCATGATAAAAAAAGTCATCATCAAGTTTCAACGTTTCAGATGGAGATAAGAGAGTGCTAACTTCCTTAGCTTTAAGCATGTTGGTGTGTTAAAGAAGATCGAGAATATATTTGCGTTAAGAAAGGAATAGCCCATATGGTGATCGAGCATATTCAACCCCTAGAAAGTAACTGAGCGGACTAAGATCCTTGAGAGAAAAATGGCTAGATAACTGAGTGGTGAAGGCATTGAGAGTAGTAGCATGATTGTCGGTAAGAATAATGTCATCCACATAGACAAGTAAATACATAATGCAAGGATCCAAAATATAGTTGAAGAGAAAGGTGTCACACTTGGAGTTGGTAAAACTAAAGCTAAGTAAAAAGGACTGAAGCTCATTGTACCATGCCCGAGGTGCTTGACGAAGACTAAAAATGGCTTTATGCAGCTTATAAACATGAGAAGGATACTAAAAATTAACAAAGCCTTAAGGTTGCTACATAAAAACACATTCAGAAAGATTACCTTACAAGAAGGCATTATTAACATCTAATTAATTCAAAACCAATCCATGAGATACGACAATAGTTAAAACAAGACGAACAATGGCATGTTTGACTACAGGGCTAAAAGTTTCAGTGAAATCAATTCCTGAATGTTGATGAAACCCTTTAGCAACAAGACGAGCTTTATAACAAGCAATTGAACCATTCGGGTTTCTTTTAATTCGATAAACTCATTTACACTCGACAATATTTTGTGTAGGGGAAGAGGGAACAAGAGACCAAGTGTTATTTTTGTGAAAAGTAAGAATTTCCTCTTGTGTAACATTACGCCAATGAGAGTATTTGTTGGCTTAGGTGAATGAAGTAGGTTCAAGGGTAGAAGGAGAAATAGAAGTAGTAATGTTAAAGAAAAAAAGTTTCTTTGGTTTATAGATATTATTTTGAGCATAGGTGACCATACGAGGTGGTGCAGTTGGTGAAGTAGAAGGTAAAGACAATCTTAGTGAGGTGGATGAGGTAGGTGATCTAGGTGAGGCAAGAAGGGTGGTGCCATGACAGGAAAAAGGGGAGGCTACAGGGTTTAACTCAGGACATGTGGTGACGGAATGACCAACATTATAGCTTGGAAAGGAGGGCCCCGTGACACTTATGTCAGGTTTGTGGGGAGAGGATTTTGTCGAGATGCCTATTAGAGAAAGGTTAGGATGCGTCGGAGAAGAAGAAAAACATACCTGTGATGGCGAATTTGTGGGGATAACCTCAGGCGATGACAGAGTAGAGACAATTGAGTCTTGATCAACTAGAATGGGTGATGGATTGCAAGCCAACTTCTGATTTAAAAATGTGGAAAGATACTTGGAAAGGTTGTATTTGAAACACACAACTGAGAAGGAGGTTTGTTATTGTAGGGAAATATGTGTTGAAAAAAATTACATGACAAGAGACGAAAATGCGATTTGAATGGCTATCAAAACAAATAAATGAGTGATAAGGAAGAGAGAACCCAAGATACACACATGGTCGAGAACGAGATTCGAGTTTATGAGTGTTGTATGAACGAAGCTATGGGTAACAAAGACATCCAAAAACATTAAGTGACTTGTAAGTGGGTAGATGACCAAATAATTTTTGATAAGGTGTATCATTATTAAGCACAGACGTTGGCATTCGATTAATAAGGTAAGTTGCACTTTGAAAGGCATAGGATCAGAAGCGAAGAAGGATGGCAGCAGTATGAAAAAGTGTAAGATTAGTTTCTACAATGTGATAGTGTTTACGTTCAGCAGTGCCAACATGTTTTGGAGTGTATGGTGGGGAAGTAAAGTGTTGGATGCCATGGTTAGTTAGAATATGTGATAGTGCTTTGTACTCTCCACCACCATCTGTATATACCATTCTAATTTTAGTTTGAAAGTAACTTTCAATAAGTTTACTAAACTTCTCAAAAACTTTAGACATATCATATTTTAATTTAAGAGGGTAAAACCATGTGTACTTTATGAAATAATCAATAAAAATTAGATAATATTGAAAATTTCCAAAGGAAGATACAGGGATAGGACCCCAAATATCCGAATATATAATTTGAAAAAGTTTATCACATTGAATAGACGAAGTTTTAAAGGAAAGTTTATGACTTTTGTTACAAAAACAAGAATCACAAACTTTATTGATGGACGAATCAGAAAAGGAGATGTTGTTGCTGGCTAAAATTTTCTTTTGAATTGGAGGAGATGGATAACCAAGACGTTGTTGCCATAATTGAAAGGAGATAACGATTGATGTAAAAGGTGGCTGGATAAATGATTTGTAGGTAGACCACTCATATAGATTGTTTCTACTTCGACCTTTTGCCAAGAATGCCCTCGTATTTAAATCGTTCACAAGAAAATGGTTAGGAAAGAATTCAATGGAAGTGTTGTTTTGTTTGCAAAATTGAGAAACATATATTATATTTCTTTTTATCAAAGGTGCACATAAGACATTGTTCAATTGGTATATTAGAAAATGACCTCTTCGATTACCACTATGACTTTCTCGACTACCACATCTTTTTTGAGCAAGTTGTGCAGTAACCTGTACTTCTTCATCTTTCGATTCTCCATGGTTACGAATGAGTTTTTCATAAAGTAATATATCATATAAATCTTTAATAGAAATAAGTGTATCACGAACATGTACAGTCACTATCAACTCTTTAAATTCATCTGCCAGTTCGTTCAAGGTATAAGACATAATTTGAGTATCATTCAGAGGGTGCCCAATAAGCTATGATTCATTGACAAGACTCTTTACCTTACTCATATAGACAATCACTGTCTTTCCTTCATTCTTGTTTGATAAAATTGATGACATAATTGAAAGCATACAAGTATTAGAATGGTTAGCAAAGCTTGTTTCTAATTTGTTCCAGGTGTCAGCAGAAGTGGAGTAATTATTTATCATCAGGCTGATTGTGTTGCTAACTGTAGTTTGAATACTGAGAAGTATTAGACGATCCTAATGAGTCCAGAAAGGATATATAGGGTCTGCTTGTAACGGAGATGGATATGTTCCATCGACAAAACCAAGGAGTCCATAACCAAAAAGAAGATTGGTCATTTGAGACTTCCACGATGTATAATTTTCACTATTTTTTGTAACCTTGAATGAGATTTAAGAAGATGCATTCAGAGATATTAGATTTTCATTACTTGGAGAAAGAATACCTTGAGGCATAATGTTTTCAGGTGTTGAAATAGCTGTCGATTCCGAAATCGTTGTTGGGGCCGTTGGTGTTGAGACAGATGTTTGAAAGTTTTCCATTGTTACTGTAGGATAAAGAAAGGAAGGTTAAAGTGAATACAAGAAAACTTTATTCTAAGATAAAGAGGGCTTTGATACCATAAAGGATTTGATGAAAATTGGCATATTTCATTGATAAAATTATTACAATATATATATATACAACTTAAAGAAAAGAAATCCCGCTAATGTAGGATACACAATAGGAAGCTATATCAACAGGTCAAGAAACATAATTACAGCAGGAGTATAATTGCCTAAATAAGGAAATCATAGATGCACTAGCTGTCTATTCTATCACAAAGAACAACATCTTCAAACTAAAGATGTCTTCTGATGCCTTATTCATTATCCTCTCCCTAAGGCTTTGCTAGCTTCTGTCCATCCAAACCATTTGGAATTAACATATTATATAAAACTTCCAAGTGTCCTCACAGACGTAAGGCAATGAATGCTGAGTTTGAAGCTCTCTTATGTAATGGTATGTGGTCTTTGATATCTCCTTCACCTAGTGCTAATGTAGTCGGATAACGATGGATATACAAAATAAAACGACATGCTGATGGTACCATCGAGCACTATAAGGCTCATTTGGTAGCCAAAAGATTTCAGCAACAAGAAGGTTTAGACTCTAATGAAATATTAAGTCCAATAGTTAAAAATGTCACCATTCATATAGTCCTCTTTAGCTGGCAAGTTCGACAAATTGATATCGAAAATGCATTTTTGCATGGCTTATGTCATCCATAATATCCACATAATCTTTGTAAATTACATAAATCTTTATAAGGCTTACGTCAAGCACCTAAGGCTTGGTTGTCTAGTCTTATAGATAAATTGCATGCTATTGGCTTCCAAGTGAGTAGAATAGATACTTCTTTTTTTATTTGGCACACAAACCATTCTTTAGTTTTGATTCTTTTTTATGTGATGATAACACTCATGGGATCAAGTTCTACTATAATGATGTAGGTAATTCAGAAATTGTCTATTAAATATGCTATAAAAGATCTTGGCAATTTGAGTTATTTTTTAGGTGTAGAGGCCTTACGTTGTCCGGAAGTCTTTTATCTTGCTCAATGAAAATATGTAGCTGAATTTCTCCAATGGACACATATGGTTGAAGCCAAGCCCTGTACAAGTCCAATGTCTACTGCACGTAATCTTACTATCAATAATGGTCCTAAGTGATCTGATCCTCGTATGTATTGTCAGGTGTTTGGTAGCCTTCAGTGCCTTATATTCATGTGACCATACCTTGCATTTTCAATTCATAAGGTTAGCAAGTTTATGCATAATCCACTTGAACCACATTGGCAAGCCATGAAGAGAATACTATAGTTACTCAAACACATGATTTCTATTGGTTTATTCCTTTCGAGTTCGTTTGATATCACCCTCCAAGCTTTTTTTGATTTTGATTGGGTTAGTGAAATAGATGATTAACGCTCTGTGGGCGCTCATTGCATTTTTCTAGGAAAGAATCTTGTTTCATGGAGTTGAAAATAGCAACCTAACGTGGTGCATAGTAACACTGAAGCTGAATACAAAATCTTTGGTTAATACGGCGTCGAAATTACAATGAATGAAGTCAATTTTATTCAAAATTAGGTTTTCACTTTATCAGTCTCCTGTATTATAGAGTGATAATATTGAAGTAACTTATATAATGTCTGATTCTGTGTTTAAAGCCTGGATTGAACATATTGAAATTCATTTTCATTATGTCAAATATGAAGTCATAAGAAAGCAACTCATTATTTAATTCATTTCAAGCAAAGATCAATTAGTAGACTCTTTGATCGAACCATTATCTTCTATTTGGTTCAAGTCTATCATGGTCAATCTAAATGTTCATCCGTTACCCTTCAGATTAAAGGGGCATGTTGAAGACAATGCCTAATTTATAGGAAGTCAAGCTATTAAAGTGTTAGAGCAAAATCAAAACAAAACTTAAGCAAATCAGAACTAAACTGAAGCACCTGAAGCATAGGAGAAAGATTAAGAAGATATCTGATCCTGGCTAGTTTAGAGAAACTTTATCAAAGTTTAAATTGTTTTGAATAGCACATGTAAGTAGGAATGTGATTGTCCTTAAGACTATAAAAGACAACATTGTATGTGAAGTTGATCAATTTTAGAAATAAAAAATATATTGATCAGTTAAAGGCACATACTTATTCACCCCTAATAAAAATGAAATAATGTTTGAGGCCATACTACTAAAAAGAATTTATTTTAGTCCATCTATTTTTGATCAAATTACAAATACATCCTTTAAATGATTTGGGTTTTATATTCTTAAAATATGGTATTTTGGTCTCACATCAGCCATTGGAAAAATAATTATAAGTCGTCTTAAAAGAAAAATAAATTATAACTCTTGTTCATAGTTATATTTACTATTTTTAAGAAATTTATATTAATCTCCCAATTATTTTGTAATATACAAATGAAATAGGTTATTTTAGAAGGCTTAGATAAACTTAAGTGTACTTTAAGGCCCACATCGATCATGTTATTCTTTAATGTCAAATGAATCTAATTATTCTTTGAGACCCAAATGAATTATGCTATTCTCTAAGGTCTAAATGGGTCATATTATTCTTTAAACCCCAAATAGGCTTTGTTATTTTTTAAAATCCAAATGAGTCTAATTATTCTTCAAGGTCTATATGAATAACACATTGCTTAACAAGGAGGTAAGAGGCTCTAAAAGAATTGCTGAGGCTAAAAAGGCAAACACCCTCAAAAAGTATATCTTTGTCTTTCTATCCTTACTTGAGGAGGCAAAAGACTCTAAAACAGCTACCATGGTAAAAAAGATGAATATTCCTAAAAGGTTACATCCTTGTTGAGGAGCCAAGAAGTTTCAAAAGAATTACCAAGAGTAAAAAGATGAATATAACTAAGAAATACTATCTTTATTGAAGAGACAAGAGACTTCAAAACAATTGCTAGGGTTAAAAAAGAAAATACTTTTAAGATTCTTTTTTTCTGAGTAGATAAGCCTCTAAACAAACTATAATGGGTAGAAAAGAAAATATAGTTGAGTAAGCCTAGTGCTAGTTGAGAGGACAAAGCAACTACTTTATTAATATTTTAATTATTAATTAAGTAATTTCATGAGGAATTATTTTGTGAAGATTGTCAAATCCTAAAATATGGACTAATGACTTTTAAGTTAAAAGTCAAACAATTAAATAAAACATGTATTGATGGTCTAAAATTAAAAAAAAAAAAAACCTTGAGATTTTTTAAAATAAGTAAAAATATAAAATCTATTATAATCTCATAGAAAAATATCAATACCTATTATATTTTAAAATAAATAAATTTAAATTTATGTAATCTATAGAAATTATATATCATTACATAAATAAAAGTCTAAAAATTTAAAAATAAATCAACATAAACGTACCAAATATCAAGTAACTAAAAGTTCACCTAATGTGTCTTCAAATCCTTGAGACTAGTAACTCACTTGTCATTATCAATGTCATTCTCAAATCTTCATGAAGATAAAAAAGGAAGGATTGAGTAAAACTATAATGTTCAGTAAAAATAAATATCACTTACTTAAATTAATTTTATTAAAAATTCTACATAGTCAATAAAAAAAAACAATTTATGTCCATTTTCAATAATATTATTGAATATGCTAAATCTAGAAAAATTTTCAATTTATACATAACATATAATATACAACTAAAATAAATATCATTTATTAAATTAAACTATCTTGATTAATTATATGATCACACACATTAATAATAGCCACTTTAGAGCTATTGAATAATTGCATCAATGATAGTCATAACAAAGACATTGAATAATTGCATCAATGATAGTCACAATAAGACTACAAGAGAATTATAGTAAAAAGCAACCACAATGAGGCATGTAAACGTACCCTACATAGATTTAGAGTCTCGTACTAAGGGCATGCCAACACCATCACATCCAATCAATTGCAAATAATAAATAATTTTTATATTTATTTTTTAAATTCATATCATTCTTAATCAAAATTTTGGACATTACAAAGTTATAAAATTAAAAAAACATCATGCATACTATTTACCAAAATAAATCATTTAATGTCAATAATTGTTCAGTATGTCATAACTATAAAATGTATCACTCAAGTATTTTTTTATTATAAAATAAAATGATTAATTTAAAATGATATAATTTTAGTTTATACGATAATCATAATCATTTACACACACACGCGCGCGCGTACACACACATGTATATATATTCAATTTATTTTTAAAAAATACAACTAAAATAAGTGTTAAAATCCCTATCTCACTTATCTTGATTGATGAGTTTTTTTAAATTCAAAAAGTTATTTGATAAATTCAAGGTTACAATTGAATTTTTATTATCAAAATGAGTTTAATAGACATCTCCAAAGTGAAAATAATGTATGAAATACCTAAAATACAATTTTGACTGAATGTTGATAGTCGATTGATCTACTTTATCAATCAACAACGGTAACAGTGAAAAGTTGGAAGATCTAAAAAATTCAGTCTTGGTTTATGTGTGTGTGTGTGTGTAGTTTTCAATATTCTAAGTCTAATGATGATATTCATTTCTTTATTTGATATACTTTTTTAAAAAAATTAACTAAAAATCATGAATTCGATGATGTTAACAAAAAAATTTTGATAACTCTTGGGTCTCCTTTTTTATGTTATATTTTACTCTACGAGATGATTTGATCGACATGTTTAATTTCTTGAAAGGTGGCCAAAGTTAATAAAAAAGTGAAGTTAAAATTTTTTTAATATTTAAACGAGATTTGATGGAGAGTCGAAACTCAAATTAAGGTGAGTACGATGGCCATGAAATGGCAACATCAAGTAGATTATGTGGTTGAAAATCACATTGATCACAGGTTAGTAAGGGACTTGTCAAAGAGTTGGTTGAAAATTTAAAGAGTTTGTAAGCTTATATAAAAATAGTAAAAGTACTAAGTATTTATAAAAAAAAATTTATAAAATTATAAATGAACTCCAAATCCTTTCACAAGTATATTTGATTTATAAATATTTAAAAATTATATAATTTTATTCAAATTTTTTATAATTTAGTCTTTATAAAAAATTAACAAAAATATAAAATATTTTATTCAATATTCATGTATTTATTTAAAATTTTTTAGCGTGTGATAAAAACCTTTAAGTAATTGTTATTGCGGCCTAGTCTTTACAATAAATTGACAAAAATATAAAATATTTTACAAAATATTCACGTATTTATTTATGATTTTTTAGGGTATGATAAGGACCCTTAATTAATTGTTATTATGGTCTTAGTTATTTGTTATATATATCCGAGAGGAAATCACATGTATTTATTATAAATTATTCACTTAATAAATTCAAGAGGAATTACTTAGTTAAAATTTCTTGATTATTATTGTGACCTTAGTTGTTTATTACATAATTTTGAGAGAAAATATATTTAAGTTTCTTGATTAATTATAATTGTGTTCTTAGTCATTAATTATCTTAAAAGAAAACCACTTGATTAAATTTTTGATTCATTATTAATAGGTCATTATCGATTATTAATCATTAATTCGAGGAAAATAACTTAATATTTATTTATTTTTGGTTAACAAATAAAGTATAATACGAGGCAATAAAATAAATATTAAATATTCATTATAACTCTAGGACATTGAAGGGGAGGGAATAGTATTGATGGATGAATTTATTATTTTAAGACATTTAATTTACAAAGACTCGAGAACACTCATAAAAATTATAAATGTATCAATGAGTAGGATATTTTATTATTTGAGAATATGTTTTCTTCTAGGAAAGCCTTTAGAATTATAATGTACTATGGATAAGAGATTCTATTATTTGAACATCAAATTTTCTCCCAATGACAACTATGGAAATTGTAAACACATCTATGAGTATAATAATTTATTATTTGAACATTAGATTTTCTCTTAAGAACACCCGTACGAATTATAAACTTATCCATAAATAGGATAATTCTATTGTTTAAAAATCACATTTTTTATTTGAAATTACCGTTAAAATTTATAAACATACTCATAAATAAGATAATTATTTGAAAATTTAATTTTCAAGAAAGTTCCTCTATATTTCAATTATGAAAGGATAAATATATATAATTAGCAATATAAATTTGCATTGAAACAATAGAAAAAAACTTAAGAGCCGCAAACTCTTTTATATAGAGTAAAAAAAAAAACTCTCCATAATATTTATTGACATGGAGAAAAACTTATAAAATATTTAGTAGTTTCTAACACCATACTTAAAATATGCTGATTCATAAAATTGAGAGATTCTTATTGGATTATAATATTCTCCATTAGTCAAATCACTTTCATGTTAGCAAAAATTGCCCAAGTTAGCATTTTTAGTCTATCTATACTTATTGAAAGGATAATATACCAGTTAATAAAGGTTATAGGAGAACTATGATTTACTTTCCTCTTAAATGACACCCTTACCAAAGTTCATAGTTATTAATCTTCTATAACTTTAAGGAAAAGATATAATGCTATAAATAATAGTCCAAATAAAGAAAATAAAGACTCTTTGTATAGCTATTATGTTGCCAAAGTAATATCAAAATTATTTTTGGAAAAATGCTTTCTTCTTGTTGTTAATTTTACTAAACTATTATTCATTCTTAATATTATGATTATACAAAGAAAATATTAAACTGACATTTTTAATTAGTAATCATTTCACAGACATCCCACTCAAGAAGAATCAATAATTCAAAGACTATAATAACAAATTTATTCTCACTAAAAAATAAATTACATGTTGATGCCTAAAGAATAAAAAAAAAATGTATTAACATATACATAAAAGTTATTAATTACTATTAAATTAAAATTTTTAAATATAATATTTTCTATTTTAGAGTTAACTAATTAAAAAATAAAACTATATCGTCCTCAATTGCAGCAGGCTACTGTTAGTGAGCTTTGTTAGTTGAAGCCAGCAAAAGTCCTGTTCGATGACCTAATTACCTATGCAATTATCATTTATGTTTATTTATTTTATAGTTTAAAAAATAAAATTAAATATTTAACTAGCATAAAATATTATTTGTAAATTGCAAAAAGAAGAGGCGATTTGTCAGTTCCATGGCATTGATTATTTGTAATTTCTAATATGGTACACTAGCTTCAAATCTTCCAAGTTAAATATCAAACCAACAAATTAAATTTAAAAACTTCATGATCTAGCTAAAATAAAAATAAATATAAATATAATTCAAAATGTTTTTTTTTTTTAAATATCTTACCAAAATAATAATATTTTTATTTTTTTAATAATAAAATTATAAGAAAGATATTTATTGGATTTATAATTAGAAATTTAATCCAACCCATAATAAATTCAAAGAATTCTAACTCAACTTAACCCAAATAAATCATAAACCCAATCTAAATTGCATGGTTTAATTTAAATTCTTTTGAATTAATTGTTACAATTTTTTTTTTCATATTAACCTATGAACAAGTGTCTATGGTATGGGATTACTATTGATTATAAAACAATTTATTTTTACACTGTTAAAGAAATAATCATTTGTAAAGAGCATAAATTTGTTTGATAAATCTCATTTTTAAAAATATTGTGAGTTTTAAAAGCATTTATATTCATAATTAACACAAATGATAAAAACATATTTACTATCAAATGAAGATTAATTTGACGTAAGTGTTAATCTTTGTACATGTATGTATAACTCTTTTTTTTTTTTTTTTTCTCTTTTGTTATCTCAAAATAATTTCATATTAAAATATAATAATTTTTTGAATAATAATACATATAAGGAGAAGAAAAGTAATGAAAAAAAATCTCATTTATATTTCAATGTATTAGATAACACTATTTTATTTGTTGCATTAAATTATCTTTCATAGTAAATTAGATTAGAGTATTGTATTAATAATTTTTAAATTAAAAAAAATGTGCAAAATATATTTTAGGGTGTAAATAAACCCCATCTTTTTTTTTTCTTTCTTTTTGTATTATTAATGCTAAACTTATAAATTTTATATCTTAATTTATGTGTTAAAAATGATACAAAAAATAAGTGTTACATGTAAAATAGTTATTGAATATATGATATTATATGGAATAAAAATTTAAGAAATGTAATATTGTTTTTATTTATTTAGTTTTGATGCACCATCAAATTAAAAAAATGGGTAAAAAATAAAATAAAATAAAATAAATTGTAATCATCCCACCACCAAAAGTTATGTATATATTTTATAGCAATAACGTTAGTGGAATTGAAATGACACCAATAAATAGATGCTACGTATTTAATAATTTTTTTAATTTAATAAATATGAAGTATTAATTACTAATTGAAATTGGTGGATACATTACATAAGAGCTACGATACGAGGGAGGAAAAGTATATCAATGGTCAACAAAAATTGTGCATTTTCTTTTTCGAGGAACAAACCTTTCTTCACACGTGTTTATAAATAAAATAAAATAAAATAAAATATACATTAATTAATTATTTACTTAATAAAAACTTTAAAATCAAGTCTAACCATTCGCCTTCACTTTCAAATAATTATTTACGTTAAAAATTAGATAAGATGAAAGAGTTTTAACTATATTATACTAATAAATGATATTTAGTATCTTAAATTAAAATATATGAAAATGAAATGTGGATGTTTGAGTCACAGACCCTACAATACATACATACATACATACATCCATACATCCATACATAAATACCATCAACTCTACCTACCAACCCAGCAATCAATCCATCCATACATAAATACCATCAACTCTACCTACCAACGCAGCAATCAATCCTTTGGCTTAGAGGAGAGGAGAGGAGAGGGGAGGGGAGGGGAGGGGAGCAAAGAAATTTCCAGTGGCAATGTTATTTCTTTCTTCTATAATTTATAAACAAACACTTCGTTTTATTAAATAATGGAAATCGTCTAATTTCAACGTAAATTATTCAGATAAAATATACTCCTAACATCAATAGAAGTCGAATAATTTGATCAAACCGCTACAACAAAATCCCTACAATACAAATAACCACACACAAACAATTCCAGTATGATTAATTACCAATTTCAAGACAAGGTCCAAGTCCAAATGTGTATTGGTCACAAGTGTGGCAAGATTTTTGACAGACTCAAGTGTCTGAAAGAGAAAGAAAGAAAGAAAGAAGACCAGTCCACTCACACAGATTCAGACTCAGAAACTCAGTTGAGTACTTGTGTTGTCGTGTTGTTGGTCATAACCCAACACAACGCTACACAACACAACAGAGTTCCCAAGAAGACTATATATAGTAATTATATTTTCTCCTGAACAAGTCCTTTTAAACTTTTGACTCAGGGAAGGAAGAGAAGGAGAAGAAGCCGATAGCTAGCTTTGCAGCAGGCAGCTTTCGGCGCTTTTCTCTTTCCCTGTCTCTCCTGTTCAAGATTTAGCAGCCACCCATCTCTTTCTCCCCCTTCTATTTCTTTATATACGACAAACATTTACTTAAAATTATTTTTTATTTTTTTTATTTTTTTTTATATATTCTCCATAAACAAATTTTTAGCACAGAATAAAATAAGACAACAACACTAAAATAAGCAAGAACCAAGAAGGGAAGTGCTTTTCTCACTCTACGCTCAACCAAATCACTCAAATCTGCAGTTACCCTTTTTGCTCTTTAGCTTAAAAACATTTTCTTTTCATCTGGTAAGCTTTCAATTTGCCTCTATTTTTCTCTTTCTAGGTCTTTCTTTATTTTGCATTTTTGTTATCTGGGTCGAATTTTCTGCTGAGTTCCTTGTGTTGTTTTGATGGTGGTAGATCAAGATGTGTTCTTTTGTTAATTTTTTTTCCCTGTTTTGCTGTCTTATTATTATTATTATTATTATTATTTTTTTTTTTTTTTTTTTTTTTTACGGTTGATTTTTGTGAGCTTTCTTTTTTAGTTAAAATTTTCTTGTAGGTACAGTTTATTTGAATGCTAAAATTTGCAGTACTTGTAGTTCTTGATATTTTGAAGTTCCATGTTACATTGACTGACGTAAGAGTTGATAATTTTAACTTGTTGATTCTCATACTTTAATTGTGAAGTAACCAAAGCAATATATGGAGTGAAAGAGATTTAGTAGGGGACAAAAACAGATATAATTATATTGTCTGTATTGAATAATATAACTAGGTTTATTAATTGTGTGCGTAATAAATGCCAAATGAAAAACTTTGCATCAATTTATTGTGTGGTATTAGTTGACTGTGCATTCTACGACTTGTTCTAGCTGATGCTTCTTCCAGTCAGTTCAAATTGAATTCACGTGAAATGTCATCTAATTTGGGGCATTTATATCTATTGGGGAACTGATATTTCTGATTTGTTTGATCAAATATAATGCTTGATCCATTTTTGTGAAAATTTCTTTGAAGTTTTTGGCCAATGTAGCATTTTGGATGAAATAGAGTTTATCACCACGTTTTTGTTGTGGCAATCAGTACAACAATTTCATGGTTGGAATATTGCAAATATGACTTAAATATGTACGCTCCATCTCATGTATGAGATTGGTGTTCCACGTCGTTAATTGGGTCTTGGTTTTGTCTACTATACTTTGGAATGGATCTTGTGATCTAATTTGTGTGAGAATCTAACCCATCCATCATTAGATTTAAGTATTTTCTTATTTTGGATTGGTTGTTCATCTTAACTGCTTAAGCTCTTTGTTTGAGGATGGCATTCCTAATCCTAATATTGATTTGCTTATAGACCAAATCGGCTCAATTAGATAATGATTCAACGTTATAGAAGTGAATTGAAGAAACACATGACACCTGGTGAAGCTTGACCATTGCATCTTCTATGCTGTCTAGTTTAACAGAAAATATGGGCTTGCTCTGTAGTAGAAACCGACGTTACAATTCAGCAGATGCTGAAGAGAATGCACAGGTGAATTGTTGCTGATGAAATACATACTTCTATGCTCGTTTCCTGAACTCTACAAGTTGAACTCATTTGTAATTCATTGAGTAACTATGCTCTAATTGTCCCTTCTCTTTATATTCTCATTTTTTATATCATAATTAGGTTTCTATTTAATATTCAATTCAATGAGTAACTATGGTCTAATTGCCCCTTCTCTTTATATTCTAATTTTTTATATCATAATTAGGTTTTAATTTAATATTCAATTTATGCATTTCTAGACTGCTGAAATTGAAAGGCGTATTGAACAAGAAACTAAAGCAGAAAGACATATTCAGAAATTACTACTACTTGGTGAGTAGAACTCATTTCTTGTCATCTTGGTTTGTATTTGTTTGCACGTATTTGATTATATATTCTATGTATATATTCTATGGATAAAGCCTGTTGAAGTTTTCAGGTTGCAATTAGTTATTGAGGACAACATTTTGGCATCTTGCATACTTTCTCTAACATTGCTTTGCATCATTTGGAGGAATAAAAAGCCTAAGTACTGCATGCCCTTTATTGGAAAATTTGCACACTTATCACTAATGTTGTAGAAAGCAGATTTGAGGACAACTCTTTTTGGTTGTTACCTTGCTGATGCTCTTTTTCAGCCATCTAGATTCCTCAGTCGGTTCAAGCCCGAGGGTTCATTTGGTATAGCTTTTTTCGGGTAGAGCTTCTTCAAGTAGATTTAATACTAGTAAAGCTTTCATAAACAAATATTTTCTTAAAGTAATTGGTTATTAGGTTGCCTATCATATCTTTCAATAACAACTCTATAATTACTTTAATACACAAGCTCAAAAAACCTTCCTTCTAAAAGCACAAAATATGAGCTTTTCCCAATACAGGTGAAACTCTTCCCCAGGTCCAGCTAAACGCACAAACAATTTAAAAAGAGCTGTTAGACACTAAAAGAAAGGCTCATTTGGTTAATAGAGAAGCTGTACCATTACTCATCTATTTGTTTCATTTAGGATGTCTGTTTGTTTGTTTTGCTTTGCATTTTTCTCTTCGTTTTTTATGATTTTCTTTTTCCTTTTTCTATTATTGAAATGATTATCTCTATAATGCCTTCCCTTTGCTTTTATTGTTGTAAAATTGATTATAACATGCCTTTATATTCCTTGCTTTAATACATGCATTTATATTCCTTGCTTTAATTTAACTTTCAGTTCTTTCTATTGCAAACATTTGTTCTTGGTTTGTATTTAATTTTTTGTTTCCTTTTTGGTTGTACTTATATAATCATTTTCTTTGTTGCTTGTTAAAGGTGCTGGAGAGTCTGGGAAGTCCACAATTTTTAAGCAGGCAAGACATGTTAATCGTATTCCCTTTAACAAAGTATTTTCTCTTGTATGCTAAAAATGCTGATTTTATATGTATGTACTCAGATAAAACTTCTGTTCCAAACTGGCTTTGATGAGGCAGAGCTAAAGAGCTATATCTCAGTCATCCATGCCAATGTTTATCAGACCATAAAAGTACGCAATACTTGAAAGGGTGTGTTGGTTATTTCCCTTTTTGAACAATAAAGAGTATGTGGAGTCAGCTCTCTATAATCCAGTTTATTAATACCATAATGGGAAGAGTTGTTATTTTGTTCTTAGAGCTAAATGAGATAGTTGTAGTCCTTACACATACAATTTGATCAATATGGTTGAGCAGATATTGTATGATGGGTCAATGGAATTGGCACAGAATGAAACAGATTCCGTGAAGTATGTTTTGTCCGGTGAAAATAAGGTTTGCATTTATCATTCTTCATCTACTTTGCTTTTATGATATTTTCTCTTTTTTTCTGGGTAAAAAGGCTTTTCCTCCACAAGAGAAGAAGAAGCTAGTGAGCATGGTTACTCAAGTCATCATTTGTGTTTATTAAATATATATAGCTTAAGTAATAGAATTTACTCTTTTTCTTTTTTTTTTCAAATGATATCTTGCTTTCTCTATCCACTGTTCAAATTTGGTTGTGCACTCATTAAAGCTGGGATTCTTTATCAGAATATTGGTGAGAGACTATCAGAAATCGGAGGCAGGTTGGATTATCCATGCCTGACAAAAGAGCTCGCACAGGAGATAGAATCACTGTGGAAAGATCCTGCTATTCAGGTGGGTGTTGTATCATGTAAAACACCTATGCTGATTGCTTCATCAATTTTGTTGCTGTGTTTCAATTATTTAGTACTTTTGTGTTTAATTATATTTTTTAAGCTTCTAAGATTCTGGCTGATTGTTTACCCTATACTTGTAGGAAACTTATGCCCGTGGTAGTGAACTCCAACTTCCAGACTGTGCGCATTATTTCATGGAAAATTTGCAAAGATTGTCTGACACAAATTATGTGCCGACCAAGGTATCCGATATATGTCTGTACATATGTATTCTTTACCCTCGTTACAGAACGAATTAAGATTTTAGGATTTGGGTGGAGGCAATTATGACAAGATGAATTAGCCCCATGTGATAGAATAAGCATGCTAGAAAATATAGTATCTGTATCTGTACCGATTCTTAAGATATCAACTTTGTTTGCAAAACTTTTTTCTGACACATCCATATTACTGCTATGATGTTGTTCCAAGTGCTTCTGTCTTAACTTTTTCTGTGGAGGTCATAACCAAAAGATGTATTTGTATTTTTCCCCATAAGGGTATTGGATTAGCTCTGCTGCTACACTTGCTCTTCTTTCTTGACCCAATGGGGCTGTCTTAGAAATATACTTTGAGTGCTGCACCGAGCACACACTTAAGAATATTTGTATGCCTAGAAGTGTAAAAGTGTTTGCATCAAGCTTCCCAAATCCATACTTCATATTCGGTTTAGTTTGGTGTTATGGGTTTTTCATGGATTCTCCACTGTCACCATGCATCTTTGAAGATTAACTAAATAGATGATTTCTATTAAATTAAACTTTGAATGATCTTATTATGTTGGTGGTTGATGATGTCAGAAATTAATGTCACCTCTTATTTGTTTTCTTTTGATATATTTATTGGTAGATTGGGAAAGTACATTGTTATTGCATTTAAGAAATTTTGACAGAATCAGGGTTTTATTGCTATATAATAAGAATGCCATCAAACAATCTCTGGCATTGCATTTTACCCTCCCTATATGACTATTTTCTTGAGGCATTACATGAAAGGTGTTTGTGAATTTTATGATTCCATCCAGCAATTTTTTTTTATCATACTTTGCTTTTGCAGGAGGATGTTCTCTATGCGAGAGTTCGTACAACGGGTGTTGTAGAGATCCAGTTCAGGTAAATCTCTCGTTTCAGTATGGCAGCCCGATTGGACCACCTAACATGACTCTTAATCTTGTCTTCAGTACTACCTTCTTTTTCTCATAATTGCGTACATTTGTTACCTAATTATTTTCCTTAACATTCAGCTGTGTCAAGAGGTTTATTTTCCCCGTATGGATTCAGTTAAATATATGTTGAACTACATATCATGATGAAATTGCATGACATGATATGTTTAAGTTTCTTTGCATGCGGGGTATGTGTTTCATAATGTATTATTTGTTGTGCAATTTGAATTCTACTTATGTTTTTTTTTTGGCTTTATAGTTCATTTAGACACTAATTGTTTGCTATGATTTAACAGCCCCGTAGGAGAGCATAAGAAAAGTGGTGAAGTATATAGACTTTTTGATGTTGGAGGCCAAAGAAACGAGAGAAGGAAATGGATCCATCTATTTGAAGGTGTTTCTGCTGTAATATTTTGTGCTGCTATCAGCGAGTAAGAATGCCATTGCTTTCATTCATCCCCAAATAGCCTTGTAAACCTTTTTAGTTGGAGAAAGTAGATTACTTCTTAGTAATGGACATTGTTGTCAACTGGAGTGATGGAGCCTTACCCTATACAGTCAAAACTTCATTAACATCTGAAACAATGGTCTTATTTGTATCATAACATCTTGATGTGATATTTATACTGTATCAGGTATGATCAAACACTCTTTGAGGATGAATGCAAGAACCGCTTGATGGAGACAAAGGAACTTTTTGACTGGGTCCTGAAGCAAACTTGTTTTGAGGTTTTTCTTTTATGCCACTTCTGCTATGCATATGACTGCATGTTTTGTTTGTGTGTTTTTGTGCATATATTGACGGTGTGTATTTCTTTTGATATTTATGTGGTTTATGTGGTCAGAAAACTTCCTTCATGCTGTTTCTAAACAAGTTTGACATATTTGAAAAGAAGGTTCTAAAAGTAAGCGCTAACAAAGCAGTGCACATTTTTGTTCAGTAGAATATTTGTATCTGTTTGATTTTATAATGTTCTATATCCAATAGGTGCCACTGAATGTGTGCGAGTGGTTCAAAGATTACCAGCCTGTGTCAACTGGAAAACAAGAGATTGAGCATGCATATGAGTAAGAATTTGCATCTTTTCCTAGTCCTTTCTTAAAATCTGTGGCAGTTTCTCTCAAATATAACTTCACTTCCATTTCATAATAACCTTAAAGGTTGGCTAAGTGCCATGCACACATAGATAGCACACTTGACTACTTACTGTGATTAATGCTGTTAACTTTGGGTTTGCAGTAAGCTGGCACCTTTTGTTACATTAACAAGTAATTATTCACCATAATACGATCCTATGGTTTTTTATTCAAGATATCTCTTATTTATCTTTTCTGTTTTTCAATTTATAGTTGTGGAAATAACTAACCTGCTTGGCCAAAACGGGAAAGTGTTGATAAATTCTGCATTTACTGCTTTATAATGGCTTAAAGCTGCCTTGAACATAAGTAGCTGATTTCCTTAACAAAAGTTCAACTCTTTAGGTTCTTTGAATCTTAATATGGGATTAATGAATCTTCTGTGTTCTAAACTTTCCATTCAGGTATGTGAAGAAGAAATTTGAGGAGTTGTATTTTCAAAGCTCAGGCCCTGATCGTGTGGACCGAGTCTTCAAAACTTACAGAACGACTGCCCTTGATCAGAAACTAGTGAAAAAGACTTTTAAGCTAGTAGACGAGACTTTAAGACGGAGAAATCTTTTTGAGGCAGGCTTGTTGTGACGAAAGAGCCCTTTCTTTGAAAAAGAATGTTGATAATTTGAAGAAGCTGGTAAGATTTTGGACATTTTAGAAGTTGGAAGAAAGAAACTGTCTGATTTGTTAACTATTGGCATCGCATTCACATATTCCTATAGGTAAAAGTTTTGGGTTTGGATTCTCATTTGTTTTTCCACGGGGTTGAAGGAATTAAGAATTTTTTTCCACATGATTTCATTTCATAGTCTGCTCTATTTTGTATTAATTAATTAAGAAGACGACTCAGAATTTGTTTCCACTTCTGTATTATTTGGATTTAAGAGCGAGCATCTGATCAAAAACTTAAAAAGAAAGGAACCTCAAATGTTTTTCATGTGTTTGTAGTTAAAAAGAAACTTTGGATTTCTTTCTAAAGAAAGAAAATCACGCGGGTGTGGATGATCTAATTCTGATATGTAAATGCAGCCATTCCATGCTGATGCTGTGAAGTGATAATAAAACTAGCTTATGCAGAATTGGGTTTAGGTAAGCTGATTGTGATGTGATGTAATGGAAGTCAATTTCAGTGACCAGGCTCCTAATATCCAAGTGGGTGTTCTGTGTTTCTCTTGATTTTTAAGCGCCTTCCAATTCACCCAAACTTATTATCAAATGAATCATTAGTGAAGAGTGAAGAAGAACAAAAGAAAATCACAAGCACGTTTTTCCATTCCTATGTACAGAGTTTGTTGTCTCCAAATTTGCCATGAAATTGAATTGGTATAAATAATTACTGCCAAAGCTAGAGCCAGTAGACAAGCAGAGCGGCGTAGCGCAGCGTACCGAAAAAGGAAGCTCTATGTTTATTATCGTGTATCTTTCATGACATGGACGGGCGGTCGGTGAAGTTCCAAACCAGCTCGTCAGCGAAGCCATCCAATTAAGTGTGTACGCCCGACTTTACGTGCATGTTCCAATTAACTGTGCTCGACATTACGTGCAGCATGCGCATGCACGTTGAGCTCGTCTCAACATTGATTTTGTTATCTTTGTTACTTTTTTCTTTCTAGCACAAATATTGGGAGGATGCTGGCTGCTGGACTTTCCACGGTTGTGGACATAATTTTAAAACTCATTTCTTTAGCCGAGTAGAAATCGTTAAAACTGGAGTGTAGGTTAGGTAGGGTAGGGTGTATTGCTTTTGCTAAACAAACAGGACCAACATTATTTCCAACTGTGTGCATAAAATGAATTCAAGGTTATAAAAAGTTGATTTTTCTGGTTTGCAGACAAAAGCGTGTGCCCATGAGTCGGCTTTCTTTAGTTTCTTTTTTTTTTTTTTTTAAATATATTATAATTAATTAGAATGTAATATTACATTATATAAGTAGTATAGTGAATAATACAGTATAATAGATAATATAATATTATATAATTTAATGTTATTTTTGGTAAATAAAATATAAATTTATAAAATAAAATTGGATTTTATATACATACAGTCTACTATAATACCTAACATAGTATTATATTAAATTTTGTTAATTTTTAATTAATTATAATTTAGTATACGTAAAATAGGAACCCCTTAATGCTCCTGCCAGACGTCCTCGTACTTCATGAAACACTTCTATAGAGTCGGGTACAAGTTTGATATGACATCACACCAAAAATTTAAGGACATACTAAATTATTTTATGTACAAATTTATGATTAATTAAATAATTACAAAATTATAAAGGTGGGCATATTAAATTGGATTTTAATTTTATTTAAAATTAAAATTTATTTTAAATAAAATAATTTTTAAAATTTAAAATCAAAACCTATCTTATTTAATATAATATTTTACTTTTTAATTTCAATTCGATTTCGATTTTAAAATATAATATTCTATTTATTAATTATATATATATTTTAATAAAACTTATATTATAAAAAATTATTTAAGTATAATACTATATTATTCACTAAAACTATAAATTTAA
>CP135538.1:2892761-3039702 GCA_032402905.1 Khaya senegalensis | reverse complement strand
CAGAATACAAAGGGAGGTCATGAATGGCTGTATGAATAGTATTTCTTATAGGAATTCGGCAAGAGTTTGCCTATACATATAAGCTGCCCTACCTGCACAATAAAACCATGACAGTCCCTATACCAAATAAAACACAACGTGTTACTGCCTCATTGCAATTCACACTAACACAAGCAACTCTCAGCAGATAGAAGTATTCTACCATACAGTTTGAATCTAATAGGCACACGGATTCATTTCCTTATAGATTTATCATAATTAAATAAATTATGAATCGTGGTCATGATATCCATCGTACACTTCAATATATGCATACAATGGTCATTCGCCCACACCGGGTTCCTTAAACCAACAGTATAATTAGTTCCGTTATGGGTTGCACGTACTTAAGGACGCTATGGAAAACAGCCGCTTCCAACTATGGGTTCAACATACCCCACGGGCACCATGGTTCTTATTATCATTTCTCAATTGTTGTGGGTTCAACATACCCCGAAAGGCACCACAGTCTTACTATCAATACAGAGCTGCTGTGGGTTCAACATGCCTCATAGGGCACCACAGTCTTATTATCAATCCGGAGCTGCTGTAGGTTCAACATACCTCGAAGGGCACCACAGTCTTATTATCAATCCGGAGCTGCTGTGGGTTCATCATACCTCGAAAGGCACCACAGTCTTATTATAATGATACTGCTCCGTCCTAAGCGGCTTTACTAGGGTAACAGAAAAACTACCAATCCATAATTTTCCCAATTATACCAGTTATACATACAGATTTATTCATAGTCGACTCAGTCATAACAACATGACCATTTTGCCTATATTAGTCAAACAGCATTTTAGTAATTTCATGATAGGTAATATAATTACCTATGCAACACATTTATTAGTCCTTATATTCTAAAAGGACTTCATACGAATGGATTTGTCGTAAGGCTAGTAGTACTTAGTTATAAAAACACATTCCACTCTGGCATGTAAATAAACCATAAGACAATCAAGATAAAATGCAGAAATATATTACAACTCAAACGCATGGATACCCTATACCACTATTAATACAAATTCGCAGAACATATTTTATTCGGTTATCATATATTGCGTCATTACACGCAATCCCAACACGTCATCACAAGTAAAAATATACTCATTACCTTACTACGGCACAGTAATTATAATATACTAACGTATGCACACATGGTAATTCGAATAGCATTGCAAAACATCGAATGCAGCATCTATTCAATCATTCCATCATAAGGGCATAATTACGTATGTATACATAAGCGTTCCTACCATATAAATATATGTAAATACAAACATGGGACATACAATTCTGTATAGGTATTTTAGAATACCTAATCTAGCACTGCAGGTCGACGGTAATGGTATTACGCTTATAACTATATATATATATATATATATCTAACACACGGATATTAACACTTCTAATTGCACAATCATGCCCATTCCTCGTTAATGGGACTTTTCTACAATTTAACTCATTATTATGGTGTATATTCATGCAATTATAAATATTATAAATATTAAAACTAATTTTTCCACAATTTAAATATTATATTTTCTTACCTTCAGGCACCCAATGCCTATACGAATGATGAAAAACTGTCCCGGAGAGGGTATACGCGTTTGAAATACTCCTCCGTACGCTACGAAATTTTTTTCAAAAAACGTGCAAGTTACTGTTCATCGAATACTATTCACAAATACTATTCAACCCACGAAATTTCGATTTCCGTTTCACGAACGGAATACACCATCGCGATCCTTGCGATGTCGGGATGCTGTCCATGGTGTCCATATGCCACAAAACACAAATTAAAGCCTTCAAAATCACCAATCATCCTAAAATTTCAGATGTTAAGGAACCTACTTTAGACCCTAAAATCATCATCGAAACTCATTCCAAATTGAGATCTAAATATACCGCGTTGAAGTACGAGTGTCAGAGAGCACACTGGTCGGTTTAGATTCTACCGGAGCTACACCGGTCGCTGGAAATCTTGCCAGAAACACCCCTTCCCAATCAGCCTTCCCACGCCGGAATCCGGTGACCAAATGCCGGAACGGGGCACACCACCGTGAAGAGGGCGGCGAGACGGTGCCAGACGCGCCAGAGGTGTCGGTCAACTCGTCGCCGTCCGCCGTGAATCGCCGGTCAAAGTTTACGTCGGCGGAGTTTCGGGCGGCACGTGAGGGCGCGTGGCAGCGGCGATCCGGGCGGGGTTGGCGGCGTTGCACTCGCGACGGTCCGGCGATCCTCCACTCGTCGGTGGTGAGGTGATCTGAGGTCCGGTGATGAAAATCACTGTTCATAGGAGAGAGAGCCGTGGGGAGGAGAGAGAGAAGAGAGAGAAAATGGAGGAAAAAGTGAATTTTTGTTTTCCGGGTTTTTCGACCCCTTCCCGCTTATATAGTTGGGCACGCGTGACGAAAATTACAGCTTTTCGCTTCCATCGTCACATTTCTGATACCGGTAATGAAATACTGTATTTTCTACTCATACAGTACGCTGTTTCGAATACCGGTCAACTCTCTCTCTTATCAAAATTCTCAAAAATACTGTATTATAACTCCATGACAAAATTTTAAGAGTATAAAAATTTCAAGATGTTACAATGTGTTTGTTCATAATGACATGCTTATAAATATCATTGCTTATAAGTCATATATATTAACTTTCATGAATAGTTTTCTTATAAAATTATTTGTTTTATCACTTAAAATATAATACATATGTCTATACATATATGCCAATGCATATGACTTATTAGCAATGACATATATAAACACATAATAAAAAAAAACAATCACATAAACACATAATAATGTAAAATTCAATACTTTCATAAAAATAAAAAAGTTGAAAAATATTTTTAAGAATATGAATAATCACATTCATATATTTATTGTAAATTATTTTTTAAAAATCTAGTATATTTACTCTTAACAATCACAGTAAAGATAATTTAAGCACTTTGACTTATAATCAAATATTAAAATTCATAAGTTTGGTATACACTATTACAAAGCATAATAAAATTTATTAGGCCTCAGTTGTACAACTTACATTAGCCTATTTAATAACTTAGTATTCCTAAACTTGCAAAATTGACTATATAAAACTCAAAAATTTTTCTTGTATCTTAAACAATATTCTTTTCTTTTGGAATCATAACATAATCTTGAGTAATCATATGTAAGAGTACATAAAAGTAAAAGTATTTATTCTTAACTTATGTTTCTATTATATCCTAAACTTGATTACCTATCCTAACAATGTTAGGGAATATCTCAAGTAGGCCCTATATTTTGTTTTTTAGAAAAGAGAATACATAACCAAACATCATAAACTTTTGCAAAGATGATATAGACATATAGACATCAAGGTAGTAAAAGTTTTAAGGTTAAATTTGTTTTATAACTATTTCAAATAAATTTTATCTTTGGATTTTGAAAGTTTACCCATAGAATTATGTAATTAGTAATGTTCATTCAAAAGTTTAGAACAATGCAAATAAATAGAATTTAACCTTGTGCCTGTAGTATGATATAATAAATAAAATTATAAATCACTAATTTCATAATTATTTAAAATAATTTGATTAACCAAAATTATTTTTTTATTTACACGCTTTGTAAAAAGATTAGTTTTCAGCATTTTAAAGTAGTATTCAAAAAATTATTAAAAATTGAAAACATAATATTTTTGAATGAAACAAAACTTTGATGACCTTAGAGATGTCTAATTTATCATTTAAATTAATTTTGTCAAATTAATAATATTTGATTTTACAAAACTTTTGAATTGATCTATTATTATACATCAACTCTGCAAAAATTATCTTTTTTCATTCTTTGTTTGCAAAGAGTAATCTCTTATCAATTATTACCAATAATTCATCCCTAAGCACTCCAAATCATGTTATAAAATTTTACAATGATAGCATTTTATGAAAATATATTTGCAACAATTGCATACTAAATTCTTAATGATTAACACAACCACAAAAAGAAGAAAATTTAAATTTACCTTCAATCTCCAAATCTCTTTGTATGAAATTCTAATCCATTTTTTTTTAAAGAAAACATATATTTTATGTGAATATAGACTTTCATAAAAATAAAAAAAAAAAAACCTATTTATATTTATATATACTATTTATACTTTAAGACATTCTTGTGATTTACGAAAAGTTAATACTAAACAAAAACTTGTTAATGGACTTTTCTGACTAAATAAATTTGATTCAAAATAATAACTTGCAAAAGAAAGTCGAAAAACAATAATATATTTACGGCATCTTGTTGTTCTTGAGTAATAATATCAAGCAACCTAGTTCAATTTCCTTTTAAAATTTCACCACCATTATTCAAACCTTATAATTTGCCACAGACTAAATAAAAATCAATTACTTTTTCAAAAATAGATTTATTAGATTAAATGAATAAAAAATTAACAATGTTACCAGGGCCATCCAATGTTAACACCATAGATGAAACCAATAATAATTTAACTAGTGATGATAAACCCCTTCAAATAGATAGAGGTCAATGACAACATAGACAAAAGATTAATTGAAAAACTAACTCAATCAGAAATTATTATCCAAGACTTATACCACTTGATATCCAATATGAAGAAAGATCAAAATATGTTAGTAATTATTACACAAAAGAAGCAATATATGAATGAAATATAGATGATAGATCAGAATATGAAATTATAAATTTACTTCAAGAAATAGGCATGACAACAATAGCAGACAAAACATTCAAAAACACAGATCATACTGCAACCAAATACATAGTAGTAAGATTCACAGGATCATTAAGGTATTTGTGGGATAATAGTTTAAGTACTCATACTCAGCAAAGCATATTCAATCACATTGAAAAAATTTAAATCGAAGATGATCAAGGATTCATTAACAAGCATGAAAAACAAAATGCAGTAGAGGTACTTATTCATACTATAGGCATGTATTTCATAGGCAACCCTCAAGAAAAATTATAGAGTTCAAAATAGTCTTAACCAATCTTAGATGTCCAATTTTAAGAGGTTTTAGATGGTACAAGGATGTTTTCATTATTAATATATTTCAAAGGCAATACGCATGTTTCTGAAAAGAATAATTCATTTTAGGATTACCCAAATTTTTTAGTAATAGAATACTTAAAAAATTAATTGAATTTATAGAAGGAAGTTCGATTCCTTGGGATTCAATAACTTATGGTCAATTATTTACATTTGTCAAAAAAGAAAGATTAGCATTATATCAAGAACAAAAAGAAAAAAAAAATTGAGAGACATTCATTTAGTCAAACTGTAGGAAGTTTTTGTCAATAATACAGTTATGAAAATATTCAACCACTATCACATAAAAAGAGAAATAAGTCCAAAGCCATAACTTATCATACCAAGCCCAAAAAATAAAAAGCCCAATTCAATAAATCTTATTACAAAGAGAATAAAAAACATAGTAGACAATACTAGCCCAATAGGAAGAAAGATATTATATATTAGACTTGTAAGAAACCAGGATATACTTCAAGCAATTGTAGGATCAAAAATAAAATTGATGAAATTTTTAAGGATCAAGATGAACTTAGAGAAAAATTCACTCAATTATTATTAAGTGAAGGATCTAGTATTCAAGAATTAAGTAGTTTTGATGAAATTCAACAAATTGATAATTTTAGTAGTGATAGTTATTAAGTGAAAGATCTAGTACTCAAGAATTTAGTAGTTCTAATAAAATTCAATAAATTGATAATTTTAGTAGTGATAGCGAAAACACTCAAAATTGTAGTTTTTTAGAAGGAATATGCAATTGTACTAATATCAATATAATTAGTAGAAAAAAGCATGATAAACAATTTTTATTGAATATAATAGACAAAATAGATAATCTAGATTGAAAAAGAGAATATTCACTGAAATTAAAGGATATTATTACTCAAGAATAACAGGTTAGTAATCCATAACCTTTTAACTTCAATAAAATTTTTGAAAAATACTTAACTCAAAACCTTTTTAAACAAGTTACTACATGAGAACTACAAGAAGAAGTAAAAATATTAAAGCGACAAATTAATGAGTTAAACCAAAAAATACAATATCAATAACTACACTAACTCCAAATAAATGTTAGGTTAGATTTATTAAAAAATTCTATACAAAAAGGAAAAGAAATCAATAATAATGAATAAACTGCAAATCAGCATGCTTCAACTAGTCAAGGCAATATATTGATTCAACTTATAGATGATAGAGATTTTATTCAACTTATTAATAGAATAACTTTTCAAAAGTGGTATATCAACATTTCACTTCATATAAGTAATAGTTTTCGTTTAAGCATAACTGCACTAGTAGATTCAGAAGCATATCAAAATCGTAGTAAAAAAGGTATTATTCCAACTCAGTATTATGAAAATACTTATGAACAATTAAATAGTGCAAATGGATCCAATGTTAATGTTAAATATAAACTTTCCAAAGCCCAAATATGCAACCAAAATTATTATTTTAAGAATAGTTTTATTTTAGTCAAAAATTTTAGTCAAAATATTATTTTAGACACACCTTTTCTTACTCAAATCTATCCATTTTAAGTAGATGACAAAGGCATCCATACTCAAGTACTAGGCACAAAAGCCACATTTAAGTTCTTATCTCCCATCAATAATAAAGAAATCACTTTACTCCAATAAAATTTCATAGTTAACAAATTAATCTTATAAAAAATAAGAAAAGTCACTTTCAAGCTTTACAAAAAGAAATTCATCATTTCAAGATAGAAAAATAGCTAGAGAATCCCATAATTAAGACAAGAATCTCAGATACTTAAAAGCTTTTTGAAAAACAAATATATTCGGACATATCCAATGCTTTTTGAGAAAGGAAAAAGTATAAGCATACAGTCCACCTACCTTATGAAAAAGACTTCAATAAAAGACAAATACCAACCAAATTAGGCCTATCCAAATGAATCATGACCTCTTAGAATATTGTAAAAAAGAAATTCAAGATTTACTCAATAAGAATCTTATTAGAAAGTCCAAATCCTCATAGAGCTGCTCTGCATTTTATGTCAATAAAAGTTCAGAAATAGAAAGAGGAGTACCAAAGTTAGTCATTAATTACAAACCATTAAATAAAGTACTACAATGGATTAGGTATATAATTTCCAATAAAAAAGACTTGCTTAAGAAATTGCATAATTCAACTATATTCTTTAAATTTGATATGAATAGTAGATTTTGGCAAATTCAAATAGAAAAAGAAAATAGATACAAAACTGCTTTTATTGTACTATTTGGCCATTATAAACGGAACGTAATTCCATTTAAACTCAAGAATGCCTTGTCAGAATTTCAAAATATTATGAATGAAATTTTCAACCCTTATTCATATTTTTCAATCATATACATTGATGATGTGTTGATATTTTCCAACTCCATAGAACAAAATTTTAAGCATTTAAATATTTTCCTTCAAGTAATTAAAAAAACGGTCTTGTAATCTCAACCACCAAGATGAAATTATTCCAAACCAAAGTTAGAATTTTAGGTCATAAAATTCACCAAGGTACTATTTAACCAGAATAATAGAATTTACTTCTAAATTTTCAAATGAAATTAAGGATAAAACTCAATTACAAAAATTTTTAAGTTCTATCAATTATGTAGCAAATTTCTTTTCAAATATTAGAAAATTTGTGAACCATTATACAAGAGATTATAGAAAAATACACTTGCTTGGATAGATGAACATTCAAGAATAGTTAAATTAATAAAAAATAAGGTCAAAATTATTTCATGCTTAGCCATTCTTAATCACATTTTTTATAATAGAAATAGATACTTCAGATATAGGATATGGAGGAATTTTTAAGCAAAAGTTAGAATGATCAATTAAGGAGTCAATAATTAGATATCATTCAGGGATATTACTTGGATCTCAAAAGAATTATTCAACTATTAAAAAAAAATTATTAATTATTTTGTACATCATAAAATTCTAAGATGATTTATTCGACAAAAGTTTTCTATTATGCATTGATTGCAAATATGCAAAAGAAATTTTAGAAAAAGGCGTCAAAAATTTTGTTTCAAAACAAATCTTCACCAAATGGCAACCAATTCTTTCAAACTTTAATTTTCAAATTACCTATATAAAGGGGAAAGATAATTCCCTTCCAGACTACCTCACAAGAGAGCTTTTACAAGGTAAAAGTGACTCAAATATTTAGTGAGTAAGTAATATAGTAGATAAAAAAATTATGAAAGTTTAAGATTATGCAATGAAGATTCAATTAATAGGTAAATCTTCCCTTATTTCAATTTCTCAATTCTTTTCTTTTTTATATTCTCAATTATTAAAATCTTAACCAGGGTCATTCACCCAACCTAGGTCATTCACCCAACCTAGGACATCTACCCATAAATTAACCTCTCCATCTTCTATCCAAATTTAAAAAATCCTCTTATCAAACTAAGAAACAAGTTCAACATGTTCAAATTATCCCTTATATAGAACTAGTTTCACTTAAAGAAGTATACACCTTAGTCAACAAGTTTTTTTTACCCCAAATGCTCAATTCACTACAAATGACCTTAACAAAAATAGAAAATTCTACGAATTAGTACTCATAGATACTAATTCTGTAAAAATTACTTATCATAAAAATTCACAAAATCCATATGAAATAGCCTATTCCACCTGCAAAATTAAAAAGGCCCTTTGTTCAAATGATTTCCTTTATTTACACACCTCGTTCATTTTCAGTTTCATTCATACCAAAAGGAAACAATTACATATATTATCAAAGAGCCTGGTTCAATATGTTTCTTGTCAATGCTTATGATCATTTATGGTTTTTCTAATTCTTAGACAACTGTATAAAGATACTACCTATATAGTTTCAAGAGTGGTGGTTCTTTTTTACACCTAATGAATCAATTTATTAAGAAAAAAATCAATTTATATTCATTACCATGGTACAAAGAAAATATGTATCCACATGTCTTTATGCAAAAAGCATGCTTCCATATTGATTTTCAAATTCTATGGATTGTTTCATGGAATTATGCCGTAGAAAAATTTTATCCAAATTGTAACCTTTCACTAGTCAGGGAATTCAAATTCAAATAGTGAGATAAATTTGACATGAATTGAGTTGCCTTTATAACCATACAATAATGACGATCAGAGTGTTTCAAAATTAAGAAAACTATTCAAGAGGTTTTTTGACAGCCCCTCATGGAACCTCAACTAACATATGTTGTGTCGCCATTTACTCCAACCAGTAAGATTAAGACAACAGTTTCAAAAAATAAGACGAAAAGAAACAAATGTATGCAAAAATGTTTGATGAATTAATCAAGCAAATGAGAGAAGATAATGAAAAGTCTTCAACCAGTTATAATCAAATTTTTGATCCATTTGGCGAACCGCTCTTTTAAGATTCCTTTGCTTTCTGAAGCAATAATTCAATAATAATTACAAGAAGACAATTCAAGAAGATATTATTCAAAATGCTTCATCATTCATGTGGGAGAATAAAGACCCATAAAGATGCTCTATTATTCCAAAACGACAACTTAACTTTCCGTGGTCCAAAAAAGTATGCTCATTCAGTCAAGATTCCTCATCATAGAAGTTCAAAAAATTCAAAAAAAAAAAAAACAGAAGACTTTTACATCTCAATAATTCAAGTGTAATAATTTATTGTAATAGTTACTTTTCAATTGCTATATTTATATACAAAACCCTCTGGAAAAAAAAGGGGGGGGGGGGGGAGAGCAAAACATCCATGCTTGTAAACATCCTTCTTATATTCTCTCTCTGCAATAAAATTTTCTATTTTTCAAAATCATTTCTTTACAAATTTCATATGCATCTAAGTATCATTTTGAATCTCTACTTTCTACTTTTAATACTCCATTTGTATATCATCGTTTTTTTTTTCCAATTTTCCACTTCAATTTATTATTTCAATATTAGAATCGATCACATAATCAATTTTACAGATGATCATGAATACATTTTCTATTATTTCAATTATCAGCATCTTAATGGTATAGTTCAATTTTGTTCTCCAAAATTTCATCTTTATCATTAATTAAATACAATTTTATATTCAACAAATTTTTTTAGATTTTATCTTTTTGTTGGTTCATTTTAAAATCAGAGCCAATTAGTTTTCAAAAGTGTTAAAGTCTTAGGATAGATTGTTATTGTTCAAGAGTTTTAATGATACATAGAAGAGTTATTCCTATATGAGTGTTTTAGGATACAAGATTCGAAGAGTCAGAGTAGTAGCAGTGAGAGCAACGAATGCGTTGGCAAGTCGGGTGCTCCAGGTAGTAAGACTTGAGAGAGGCAGTAAGATCATTGGTAAGCCTAGGTGTTCCAGTAGCTATTCTAATTTTAGAATTTTATATTTTAAAATATTTGTTTAGCAATAATTTGAAAGTATAGATCTAGAATAATTCATCAATAATAGTTTTGAATATGACTTCTTCATTTAGAAAACTATTTGGTTCAAAATCCTCTGACAACTTTAGGGTCATAAAATCTAGAGAACTTATAACAAAAATCAATAATTTTAATCAAAAAATTAGTAGAGATACTTTACCCAATATTCCTTATGATATAGTTTATGATATAGGTTATTTTGACTACAAAACTGCTTGCTCAATCAAAGAACATAAAGAAACTTTATCTTTACAAAATAAGTTTGAAGAAATTATGTTACTTAATTCCCCAGTAATTAATAAATACAAAGAACAAGGATTCAATTCCATACATTATGGATTAGTTCAAGTAGCAATCAAACCTTTATCTTGAATAGGATTAGATTTTTTTTATTTTACTTATACTTAGAGACAAAACTTTGCTCAAATTTGAAGATTCAATTTTATAAATTGTTCAATCAAATCTCTGTAATAAATGTATATATTTCAACTATGCACCAAATTTTCAAGTTAGCCTTCTTGATCCAATAATTTTATATACTTTAGTACTTAATATTCATACTCTAGAAATCTAATTTACCTAATATAGACAATCATATATGTTATTATATAGGATTTATTTTAATAAATTACTTCTCAATTCAACCTAAGATATCTACTTAGAGATGATAAAGGAGAAACAACAATGATTAGTATTCAAATAGAAAGAGAAGATACACCTACGTCAACCTATATGCCAATACTACTTCAATGGAATTAAATTACAATATCAAAAGTTTGGAAATTTCAAAATCCCCAAGTTCCCAGAAACACAGTTCAAAAAGACTTAAAACAAGTAGTTGAAACCCCAGATGGACAAGTTTTGCTCCATTTCAATTCTTTTAGGCAACCACGAATATCTACACCTTTCTCAGAATTTCAAGCCGTTAGATCATATTTTTCAATCCCTTTAACTTATAGACCTAATAGGATAGAGAAAATGGACACTTAAAGCTCAGTAAATTATATAAACCCTGTAGTAGAACTTATAGTACAATCTCATTCTCCAAGATCACTAACGTTATCTAATTTTCAATTCATTAATATGATTACTAGTGATAATTTTTAAATAGAGAAAGATTTTCCTTATATAAGATTTCAAATTTGAGCCTAACAAACCTTAGGTTCAATGGTTTTATTCAACATTTAATGAAGAAAAACATACACAAATTAGAGCAATTTGGTATGAAGAAATGAATAGGTTAAAAATCAATATTTCATTTTTTACTTAGTTTGAAATGTATTTAGCTAATAATAATATAGATTTTTCTTTTAAGACCATAAAAGTCAGTAATAATCATAGTCAACTTAAAAAATGGGAAACCAAAAATCATGGTGTTGTTCAATTTGTACATTCACCTTTAGAATTTATTAACATCAAAATAGCCGATAACAATATTCCAGCATCCCCATTCAAAATAGTAGACAATAGACCTATTACAAAAAATTTAAATTTAGGAGATATCAAAAAGATTTACAAATAAAATAATTATCAAAGTAAAATTTTGTATACTATCTCAAAACAAGTTAGTCAAATTGAAGATAGAATAAATAATATACAAATCAAGAAACCTAGTTAATTTTCTTCTAATATTTCACTACTTTTATTCAAATCTTATACTTTGCCACAAACTGAAAAAGAGCTAATTACTTTTTCAAAAATAGATTTATTAGATCAAATAAAAAAAAAATTGATAATATTACCAAGGCTATCTAATGTTAACACCATAGATGAAACCAATCATATTTTAACTAGTGGTAATGAACCCTTTCAAATAGATAAAGTTCAACAACAATATAGACAAAAGATTAATTAGAAAAATAACTCAACTAGAAATTATTGTCCAAGACCTACATCACTTGATATCTAATACAAAAAAAGATCAAAATATGTTAATACTCCCTATATAGGAAAAGCAATATATGAATGAAATATATATGGTAGATCAGAATATGAAGTCATGAATTTATTTCAAGAAATAGACATTGCAGTAATAGCATACAAAGCACTCAAAAACACATATCATATCACAGCCAAATATATAGTAACAGGATTCACAGGATCATTAAAGTACTCGTACTCAGCAAAGCATACTTAATCACACTGAAAAAATTCAATTCAAAGATGATCAAGGATTCATTACCGAACATGAAAAACAAAGTACAGTAAAGGCACTTATTCATACTATACGCTTGTATTTCATAGGAAACCATCAAGAAGAATTACTAAGTTCAAAAATAATCTTAACCAATTTTACATGTCCAATCTTAGGAGATTTTAGATGGTGCAAAGATGTTTTCATTACTCATATATTTCAAAGGTAAGATTGTCATGCGTCATTTTAGAAAGAATGATTTATTTCAAGATTATCCAAATTCTTTAGTGATAGAATACTTAAAACATTAGTTGAATTTACAAAAGAAAGTTTGATTTCTTGGGATTCAATAACTTATAGTTAATTAGTTGCATTTGTCAAAAAGGAAGGATTAGCGTTATGTTCAGAACAAAAAGAAAAAAGGAAAACTGAGAGATATTCATTTAGTCAAACTATAAGAAGTTTTTATCAACAATACGGTTATAAGAATATCCAATCACCATTATGTAGAAAGAAAACTAAGCCCAAAGCCTTAACTTATTATACCAAGCCCAAAAAACAAAAAGTCTAATTTAAAAAATCTTAATACAAAAAGAATAAAAAATATAGTAAACAATACCAGCCCAATAGGAAGAAAGATATTATATATTGGACTTATAAGAAACCAAAACATACTTCAAATAATTATAAGACTAAAAAAAAATCAATGAAATTTTTAAAGATCAAGATGAACTTAGGAAAAAATTCACTCAATTATTATTAAATGAAGGATCTAGTACTCAAGAATTTACTAGTTCTGATAAAATTCAACAAATTGATAATTTTAGTAATGATAGTGAAAACACTCAAAATTGTAATTGTTCATAAGGAATATATAATTGTACTAGTATCAATATAATTAGTAAAAATAAACATGATAAAAAAATTTTATTAGATATAATAGATAAAATAGATAATCCAAATATAAAAAGAGAATATTTACTCAAATTAAAGGATATCATTACTCAAGAACAATATTTTAGTAATCTAGAACCTTTTAGCCTCAGTGAAATCTTTAAAAAATACTTAACTCAAAACCTTTTAAACTTTGATTTCCAAATTAGTTATATAAAGGAGAAAGATAATTCCCTTCCAAATTACCTCATAAAAGAGTTTTTACAAAGCAAGAGTGAATCAAATACTTAGTGAGTAAGCAATATAGTAGATAAGAAAATTATAAGAGCTTTGGATTATGCGATATAGATTCAATCAATGGGTAAATCTCCCCTTATCCTAATTTCTCAATTCCCTTCTCTTTCATATTCTCAATTATTAAAATCTCAACTAGTATCATCTACTCAACCTGGGTCATCTATCCATAAATTAACCTCTCCAACTTCTATCCAAATTCAAAAATCCTCTTATCAAACTAAGGAACAAGTTCAACACGTTCAAATTACCCCTTATATAAGACCAGTTTCACTCAAAGAAGTATACACCTTAGTCAACAAGCTCTTTACCCTCGTGTTCAATTCATTACAAATGACTCTAACAAAAATAAAAAATTTTACGAATTAGTAATCATAAATACTAATTCTATAGATATTACTTATCACAAAAATTCTCAAAATTTAGATAAAATAGCCTATTCCACCTGCAAAATTAAAAAGGTCCTTTATTTAAATGATTTCCTTTCTTTACACACAACCCATTCATTTTTAGTTTCATTCTTATACAAAGGATACAATTACATAGATTATTAAAGAGCCTGACTCAATATGTTTCTTATCAAGGTTTATGAACATTCATGATTTTTTCAATTCTTAAACAACCGTCCGAAGATACTACTTTCATAGTTTTAAGAGAGATGGTTCTTTTTTGCACCTAATGAATCAATTTATTTAGAAAAAATTAATTTATATTCATTACCATGGTACAAAGAAAATATGTATCCATACGCCTTTATGCAAGATGCTTGCTTTCATATTGATTTTCAAATTCCATAGATTGTTTCATAGAATTATATTGTAAAAAAATTTTATTCAAATTGTAACATGTCACTAGTTAAAAAATTCAAGATCAAGTGGTGGAACAAATTCAACATGAATTGAGTTACCTCACAATTATGCAACAATGATGATCAGAGTGTTTCAAAATTAAGAAATCTATTCAAGAGGTTTCCTGGCAACCCCCACAGAACTTCAACTAGCACATGTTGTGTTACCATCTACTCCAACCAAAAAGATTAAGACAACAATCTCAAAAAATAAGAAGAAAAAGAAATAAATGTATACAAAAATGTTCGATGAATTAATTAAGCAAATGAAAAAAGACAGTGAAGAGTCTTCAACTAGTTCTAATCAAATTTTTGATCCATTTGACTAACCACTCTCAAAACTCATTTACTTTCTAAAGGGACAATTCAACATTAATTACAAGAAGACAATTCAAGAAGATATTATTCAAAAAGCTTCATCATTCACATAGGAGACATAGAGACCCACAAAGATGCTCTATTATTCCAAAATGACAACTTAACTTTCAATGGTCCAAAAAGGCATGCTCATTCAGTTAAGATTCCTTGTCATGGCAATTCAAAATATTCAAGTGTAATAATTCATTGTAATAGTTACTTTTCAATTGCTATATATTTGTTTCCAAGCCTCCGTTAAAGAAGGGGGGGGGAGGGGGAGGGAGGGGATGGGGAGCACAAAAGATAACTATCCTTGTAAACATCCTTCTTATATTCTTTCTCCGCAATAAAATTTTTTGTTTTCCAAAATGGTTTCTTTACGAATTCCATATGCATCTTAGTATCATTTTGAATCTCCACTTTTTACTTTTAATTTTTCATTTGCAAATCATCGCCTTACTTTCCATTTTTCCACCCCAATTTGTTATTTCAATATGAGAATCGATCATATAATCAATTTTACAAATGATCATGAATACATTTTCTATTATTTTCATTATCAGCATCCTAAAGGTCTAATTCAATTTTATTCTCCAAAATTTCATCTTTCTCATTAATTAAATTACAATTTTATTTTCAACAAATTTTCTCATATTTTATCTCTTCTTGGGTTCGTTTTGGCATCAAAGCCAATTAGTTTTCAAAAGCGTTGAAGTCTTAGGATAGATTGTTATATCTTAAAGATAAAGATGAAATTGTAATTTAATTAATGAAAAAGATGAAATTTTGGAGAACAAAATTGAACTAGACCATCATGATGCTGATACTGGAAATAATAGAAAATGTATTCATGATCATCTCTGAAATTGATTAAATGATCAATTCTAATCTTGAAATAACAAATTGGAGTGAAAAAATGAAAAGTAAGGCGATGATCTACAAATTAAATATTAAAAGTAAAAAGTGGAGATTCAAAATGATACTCAAATGCATATGGAATTCGTAAAGAAATCATTTTGAAAAATAGAAAATTTTATTGTTAAGAGAGAATATAAGAAGGATGTTTACAATGATAGTTATTTTTTTGTCCCCCCTTCAACGAAGGCTTGGAAATAAATATATAGCAATTGAAAAGTAACTATTACAATGAATTATTACACTTGAATTATTGAGATATAAAAGTCTTCTACTTCTTTTTGAATTTTTTGAACTGCTATGATGAGGAATCTTGATTGAATAAGTATGCCTTTTTGGACCACCGAAAGTTAAGTTGTCGTTTTGGAATAATGGAGTAATTTTGTGGGTCCTTGTATCTCCCCGTGAATGATAAAGTATTTTGGATAATATCTTCTTGAATTGTCTTTTTGTAATTATTGTTGAATTGTCTCTCCAAAACTTGTTAATGGACTTTTTTGACTAAATCAATCTGATTCAAAATAATAACTTGCAAAAGAAAGTCCATTAAAGTCTTATAAAAATAAACTTACTAGTTTAACAAATAATATACGTAACACTACTATTACTTACCATATGTGAGTGTGACATATAATATATATGATAACATAATCACATAAAAAAGAAAATGCATTCATATACTAAAATGAATTCATTTCAGCATTTTAGAATCAAAAAGTATACAAATTATTTTTGCATGAAATTTGCCTTGAACTCAAAAGTCATATGTTGTCATTTAAGAATAAGATCCCCGTGTCTAACATTTAGCTAGATTGTATAAAATAAAATACAAAGTCATAACCCAAAAAAAAAAAAAAAGAAATCATAGTCAAGTGGTTAACATATCATGTGTCAAGTTTTTATTGTCTAATTTCTACACTGATTTTAGATAGTATCTATGAATGCAAAAATAAATAGTTTTGATTAAATTATATTAAAGTAAGATTTTACCTAATCCAAATATATGTGATGGTTGAGAACTTAAAATGGCTAAAAGAAGCTTGACCATAACTTGAAAAAGCATAAGCATTGCTAATTAAAACTTATGGTTAGTTGGTGTTGGTGACTAGTGTTTTTTGTCTAAAAATAATATAATATATAGAAAAATATATACAATATACAATGAATAATGAAAAATTATATATTACTAACTACTTCTTGTTGCTGCACATTACTTTTGCTATGCCCTTAAGCTTTATTATAATCACGCCTCAAATTTATAATTCTCTTTATAAATATTGGCTCACCATTATCTTTCTTGGACTTAATATAGGTCTACCAACTCTCTTCTTAACTATTGGAGATCCCAGTACTTTAATATTGGCAATTTGAGACCAAGAAGGTTCATCTGGAATAAAGTTGTGTTGGAAACTTTTTAATTTCTGTCCAAAATCCTCTAGAAAGAATATATCAAACAAGTAATAAGTAAAAATAAAATAAAAATAACTATCATATAATATAAGTATTTACGTAAAAAAAACTCTTATCTTGAAGAAAAACCACTATTGCTAAGAACAATGGGAAAAAAAAATTTATTATGTAAACAATTGCTATAACCACACTTTCAGTAATTTTCTTTCAAACTAAAACTCTAATTACACTCAATCATACCCAAATCTTAATAGATCTTATTGTTTCTCTCAATATATTTATCTACTTTAAATCTGAATAGATCTCATTGTTTCTCAATATAATTACTCCAAATATTTATACTTTATTTCAATAAACCTGATATTGATACTAAATATCAATAGACTCTTTACCCTCAAAAATTATCTATTATCAAAGATTACATTGTGAATGGCATGTAATATTCTTTTACAGTAACATTAACTTTTCTATATATATAGTGATTAATAACCTATTTATTCTAAAATTAATATTCTCTTTTTTTATATAAGTTAAATTTTACCTTAAATAAGTAAATCATATAAGGATATTATTTAACCACTAAAATATAATTTCTTCTAAAATAAGACAACTACTAACAAAAAATATACTAGGATACCCTAAATTACTTGGAATATAAATTCTTGTTAAAAGAAGCCATATCCCAACAATTTCCACCTTGGTGAGTTTTTCAACTTGAGTGGGAAACCATGTTGAAATAACCTCTATCATCATTACATCCATACAGCCATGTCTTTACCTCTTTTGATATACTTTATTAAAATTCGCAAGATTCATACTCATATAGGGCTTATGATGAACACTTTACCTCCTATTGGATTTCATATAAGAATTCTCTCCAACGACAACATGATTCTCAATGCAGAGAATCACCATACTCTAAATATATTCAATAGTGCCATGATCTTCATCCTCAACAGAGAGAATCACCATACTCTATTGTATTCGAAATACATACCACTCATAAGTAAATTCAAAGATTTCATTTGACACATATTGAATACCATGTGTAAAATTATCAATGCCATGTTTGACTTTTTTGAAAGTCCTCACCTATCTACATAAATTTCACCGCCCACCTTGCGTAACCATCAAACTATGTCTTGTATACAAAAATAACATGGACCACTAACAATAACACATCACACGTTCTCTTTTATGGCAATCTCATACCATAAGAATGTCCTCTTTATTTATCTCAAATGAAATCAATTTATTTATGAAAAAAAAAAAGGACTCACTACTAGCAACATTACTAGTTTAGAGTTATATGTTAAACGTACTCCATGCAATTCTCTTTTAAAGTGTCTCAATTGCTCACATCTTGAGTTTGACTTTAGCTTTGATATCTTATGTATATAGATAGGATCAATATACCTATGGCTTGTATTTACCACAAGCCAAAATTAATTCTCCCAACAAATTATTTCGCATCGAACTTCTTTAAATTTGAATACATACTTACTAACATATTTTTTTATTTAAAACTTAGGGTTCTAATACCACTTATTAGAAATTTTTAGCTTTTGCCCAAAATTCTTTAAAAAGAATATATCAAACTGGTAATAAATAAAGATAAATAAGTATTTATATGAAAAAATCCTATACTAAAAAAAAAAACCACAATTATCAAGAATGATAAAAGAAAAAATTTATTATATAAAAAATTATTACAACTACACTTTTAGTAATTCTCTCACTTCCAAATCTTAATTACTCCCAAATCTCAATTGATCTTACTATTTCTCTCAATATATCAATAACACCCAAATCTCAATAAATTTTACCATTTCTCTTAATATATTTGTTTACTCTAGGTATTAATACTTCATTTCAATAAACCTAAGATTAATACTAAACTATATTTGATCTCAATAAACCTAAAATTGATACTAAACGTTAATAGACCTTTTATCTTTAGAAATTATTTGTTATCAAATATTTTATTATGAATGGCATGTGATCTTCTTTTTTAGTAACTCCCAACCTTCTTATATATAGTAATTAATAATTCTTTTAAAAAAATAGTATTTTCTTTTCTTATATAATTTGAATTCTATCTTGAATAAGTAAATTTTATCAGTATATTATCTAATTATTAAAATAAAAAAATTTAAAATAAAAAAAATTACTAACAAGCAATATATTAAAATATTTCAATTTATTTAGAATATAAATTTTTGTCCATAAAGTAGCCATCTCCCAACAAGTCAAATGGTCTATAGGCCCTGCAAAAACGCATCCCGAGTAGTTTGCTTGTCGAAGTAATTAGTCACCGGTCTTTTACGGTAGTTAATGCGTTTCAGGTCATACCTGGAAAGTTATCCTTTTATTTGCATGAATTTTAGCCACATATTCGGAATTTGTCTTTGCAACTGTGGTCAAAGACCGGGTTTGGATTGTTTTCTTCATCAATCTTTTTACCGATTCTTAATGGTACAGTTGAGTCCAGTTAATCCCTTGTTTGAATCTCCTATTCATTGTTTTCATCGCTCATCTTCTCATCTTTTCAAGCATGCTAAACATAGGCATATTCTTATATTTTGTTGAATGTTTTGATTAGTCTTGCTTGAAGGGTCAAATGCATGATAAGACCAGTGAAGTGGGGTAATATTCTGAAGTTCATCCACTACTGAACTCCAAATATTGATTTGCTTTATGGTTAAATTGAAGTCTTTTGTATTGGTACGATTTGCTACCTTCCAAAATAGTTTTTTCAATGGTGGGCCTAGGTACTTTGCTTGAAAATTGACACATATATGCCAAGTAAAAAATATGCGTGTTGTTAAAAAGAAATAGCATATGAGAGCTTGAAGAACACCTTTGTGTCTAATATAAGCACTTACCATCTCATCTGCAAATGCTCATACAAATTATACGTAAACTAATCCTAACTTGTTATTCTCCCATTCGCATACACAACAGCGATTTGGTATATTTGATTGTTAGCATCCATAAAAATTGTTGTAATAAGGACCATTATATGAGCCCCATCAACTCCAATAAAGGGCCTACATTCACAAAAATAGCCAACATTTAAGCTTCAAAACACAAAAAATAACCTCTTTGAAATAGGGTTTTGATTCACAATTAGTTTATGAGTTTTTATGGCAACACTAGATGCTAGATTGCATTTCAGTATCGTGTTAACATACCGTGCGTATTGTAATAATACATTATTTATAGCTAACAAAAATAAGTCAAGGATAAATAAAGTTATATAAAAACATATTACAATAGCAGAAAGTGTAGTATAGTTAAGAAATTAAGTGAAGAATAAATACAAGTGTATAAAAACCGATTGTGACTGCACAAAATATTAGTAGTTGATATTTATAGTTACGAAATTAAGTGAAGAATAAATAAAAGTATTTTAAAAAAAAAAATTGCAATAGCACAAAGTATTGTTGGCTGATATTTATAGTTAAGGAAATAAGGGAAAGATAAATAATACAAACTTTAAAATCAGATTGCAATACAACAATTCAACACTGGTTATTATAATAGATTAAGTTAAAACAGTCAATGATAGTTAAACAAACAAATACAAACTCTAAAACCATATTGCAATACAATAGCAATCTAATACTAGCTAGCACAATTAAAAATCACAAACTCTAAATAACACTAGCTAAATAACAGAGTCTAGAAATAGCCTTTTGAATAAAAATTACCTATACAAATGAGAATAATAACCCTCTTGATCTTTGCCTACAGAGTCCAAAACCAATCTCCTTGCCCCTGACAGTCTGGTAGATGAACATTGCAACCCGTATTTCCTTAAGTCATCTGCAATGACTTTTGTTGGAAAGCGTGGTGTTGCCATAACACAAAAATAACCAACCCTTTAAGTTCAAGACACAAAAGAGGGCCTACTTTAGTAAGTTCTTGGAAGGACTACAGTTACCTTAAATTCCTTTCCAAACCCTAAACTGAAATCACCACACTTGTCTTTCAATCTACTGATTAAATGCTCCAGCACAAAATCATTATGATCCACGTAGAAATCCAACTCATCACCAAATGCAACAACAATAATTGCATGCATAGACATGTTCCAAATATGACATGGTAAAAAAGAACATCACCAGGTTAGCACTAATTTTATCCACTCAATTTTTGAACTATATCACAAAAACATGAATTACAACTAACCAAACCAACAAACAGGCAATTCAATGCAATTTTTTAATATCAACGGGCACAAGTGTTGAAAAAAATAATTCTGACACTACCTTATTACCGATAACCTAAACATTCATGTCCAAATTTAGAAAAAGAAAAATACCTTAATAAAATCAGTAATATGAAATTTAGACATGCGTTTTTATTAAATGGGTACAAAAAATGGAGAAAAAATCAGTATAAACAAAGCATTATTAACCATACCACCATTCAAAAAATAAAGAAAGAAAGAAAGAAAAGCATAATAAACTAACCTTGACAACCCTAAAATATACATGCAAGTCCGTTGTGAACCACTTTTTAGCCGTCAAAGACCATTCATAGTCAAAAATAATAAAACCATATAAACTTACCATTACAGCCACAGAATATAAATGCAAGTCTTCAATCACAAAAATCGGAAGAAAAAAAAGATAGTAAAAAGCTAAGCAGTATTAACCAGATGACAATTTTTAAAGTTCATTAAAATAAAAAATTGAAATAAATGGACTTAAAACTAGCCTAATAATATAAATGGAAGGCTATTAAATGAGAAAAAAAATCCACAAAAATAAATGCAAGACCTTTTAGACACTGTATAAGATAACCATAATTCAAACATGCTAGTCCATTGAAAGACAAAAATCAACCAAAGAACAATATATACTAAACTTATTAACCACAATCCAACCTGGAAAGGAGCTGTTATTGGTAAAGAAATTAAACACTAGTCTCCAAGCAATCTTGACTGGTTTTTATTATTTTTATTTATCAGCTAAAGAAGTTATTTTTGCGCCCTCCAAATGTATTAAATGTAATAACGTTTATCTAACAACAGCAAAAGGCGAGTAACAATTTTTAATAGATACCATCTAGGTGTAATATTGTCAAACTGTAGAAAAAGTAGGTAATAAAAATTCTGATAACTAATTATACAATCAAATAGATAAAAATTACTTGAACATCTTTGAAACAATTTAAAGTTTTTTATTAAGAAAATAAAAGAAAAATCATAAAACTAGCTTATTTATAATTAGTGTTTTTCCTAAAACTCAAGAAAATTTCTTAATAATTTTAAAAAATAAAATTATAACCCAAAGTAAAACTAATTATTACAAATAAATCAATGCCAAATAATTACTAAAAAAAAAAAAAAAATAGAAAACACCGCTTATCAATTAATTGCGGGTGTTACAGAAATGGTGTCTCTACCTAAAACCAGTAACCCAAGCCACCTTTATCATCCGACACGTAATTTATTAAAAAAAAACACACAACTATTCACCGTAATAAAATACTCCCTACCGTTCCTTCCCGCCATTGAAATCCAACCATAAAATGTTCAAAATAGATAAACACAACCTCCTGTCTTCCCATTGAAATTACTTTATAAGTTGAGATTTTCGGGTCTCCATTCTTCACAAATCTCTCATGCCTTCTGTCTTTTATAATTAGTTCAAATTAGTTTTTTGTTATGGGGGCCTCAGTGAAAGCATCTGTGGCCATGATCTTGGCATGGTTGGCTCTCTTTGAAGGATTTTTTGTTGCTATTAACGCGACAGATCTTGATTACAAGGATGCTCTCACCAAATCCATTATTTTTCTAGAGGCTCAACGATCTGGAAAACTTCCTCCCCATCACAGGCCAGCTTGGAGAGGAGATTCAGGTCTTACAGATGGAAAACAAGCTAATGTAAATTCATCCTTTAGTTTTTCTTACTTTTATTTTCATTGGAACTTTTAATAATTTGATGAGTTTCAATGTTACTAATGATTTTTATTGTTTGTATATATTTCATGTACAATATTGTATATAGGTGGATCTTGTTGGAGGATATTATGACGCTGGAGACAATGTGAAATTTGGATTGCCTATGGCTTTTACAATCACCACTCTAGCTTGGGCTGCTCTCTCTTATCATTCAGAGTTGAAATCGGCTGGAGAATTGCAGAATGTCCGGGATTCCATCCGCTGGGGCACAGATTATTTCCTCAAAGCCAGCTCCAAAAAAAACAAATTGTATGTTCAGGTAAGGAAAAGTTTTTCTAACCCCATATCATCGGGTACAATCAAGAAACACATATATAAGTAGTTTAGATGATGTTTTTGTTTACAAATTTAAGGGATGCCTGTGTGTTTCCTAAACAGGTGGGAGATCCAATACAGGATCATCAATGTTGGGTGCGACCAGAAAATATGCAGACACCAAGAACTGTGTTGAAGATTGATTCCAACACCCCTGGAACAGAGATTGCAGCTGAAACTGCAGCGGCAATGGCAGCATCTTCCATTGTCTTTAAGCACGTAGACCATCCATACGCCCGCCGTCTACTCAACAAAGCCAAACTGGTTCAAATTGCTTTTAATTATATCCGTTTTGATCCATTTTCACTCTGTTTTTCTGGTCTTATGAAATTTAATTACTTTTGGCAGCTGTTTCAATTTGCTAATTCAAAGAAAGGAACTTATGATGGAGAATGTCCCTTCTATTGTTCTTACTCCGGCTATCAAGTAATCTCTCTTTCTCTGGCAAATCTTTTTTAATAATTAGATTTTTTTTTAAATAATAAAAATATATATATAAAACCAGAATCCTCAAAATATTTTTGACGGATTATTTTGCTAAGTTAGCGAGTGCTGAAAACGTATGCAGGATGAATTGTTGTGGGCAGCAACATGGTTATACATGGCCACCAAGAAGCCTATTTATTTAGATTACATTAAAGAAGATGCCATCAGTGCAATTGTAGCTGAGTTTAGCTGGGATCTTAAATATGCTGGAGCCCAAATCCTTCTTTCTGAGGTTTTTTTTCCTAAATTAATTTTACCCTACCTTTCTGACTATCTTTATGTGTTGAAATTATCTTTCTTTTTTTAACAAAAATGCAGTTGGTATTTCAAGGAGATAATACCTTAATGAGCTACAAGAACCAAGCTGACAGTTTCATTTGCTCAGTTCTTCCCGATAGCCCGTATCACCAAATTTACACTAGCCCAGGTACTTAATTTCTTTGTCTTTCTTTCTTGATTGGTTTGTAATTAATTATTCCGAAACTTTAATTTAACAATCACATAGAAACTTTGATTTTAATTAGGTGGTATGATTCACATGAGAGATGGAGCCAACACACAATATGTCACAAGCGCAGCTTTTCTGTTCAGCTCCTACGGTGAGTTGCTTGCCAAATACAATGAAACGATCACTTGCGGAGAAAAACAATTCGACTCTTCCCACCTCATGGATTTTGCCAGGAAGCAGGTTATTAACTATATAATTATTTCCACTAATTACAACCGTTCTGGAGTGCATATATTTAACATTATCAATCACATGAAAATCGCAGATGGATTACTTACTAGGGAAAAACCCTAGAGGAAGATCATACATGGTTGGTTTCGGCAAGAACCCACCAACACGAGTCCACCACCGAGGCGCTTCAATCCCAGTATCGTCAGCAAAATCATCAGTTGGCTGCGCCATGAGCTTTGTGAAGTGGTTCGTAAAAAATGTGCCAAACCCTAATGAGCTAACAGGAGCCATTGTTGGAGGACCTGACAGATACGATAATTTCAACGATCAACGTTGGGATTCACCAAACACTGAGCCTTGCACCTACGTCAACTCTCTTGCGGTTGGTGTGCTTGCAAAACTCGCTTCTCAGCCCATGGCTACCTGAATTTGGATCCACCGATCGAGTTCAATTATTGGCATGCTTTTGACTCTTGATTTTAATCTAGAGTCAATTTTTTCCCTTCATTGTATTTTAGATGCTAGATTATAGACACAAGGCATGGGATTGAAAGAAATTAAACAAGCTCCACTGAGATATTCGTGCTAATTCTAATCTGATTTTGATTGAGCTCGCACAAATTTGTGATGTGATTAACTTCAATTAATTCTCACATGCAGTTCTATAAAACAGTAAAGAATGAGGACAAGAATTAAGGCAGTTACAACAGAATCATAACATACTCTGCATGATTAGGTTTTGACACTATAAATAATGGAAAATGCGTAATACTTTCAAGGATTTGGGCTAATTACCCATTTCCGCCATGCTCTTTTAAAAATTACGCATTACATTCTACCGTTACTTGTGTTAACATAAAATTACCTTTTTTTGTACTTTCACTTACCGTTTAGATGATTGATGGAAAAGATGGGCCATTAAGTAGAATGCATCTTACTTTTAATTGCAAAATAAAATAATGAGCATTAAAACAAAATCTTATGTTATTAGTTAATACATTATAAAGTAATTTTTTTCTGTTAATATTGTTTTTTTATATATATATTTTCTCTCTCTTTCTTCTTCTTTCTTTCCCCTCTCTCTCTCTACTCTCTGCGCCACTAGTTCTCTATAAACAAACCTTCAATACATACTCAAAATAATCTTCTTCTTCGTTACAAACTCTAACAAATTTTTATTGCACTTTGTTACAAAATAAAAAATTGAAGTAAAAAAGCAAAACACTCAAAGCAGCAGAGTTAGAAGCATATCAGGGGAGCATGCTACTTTATTTTATTCATAAGCAAGATGACTTAATGCTGGCAATACAGTAACAGACTTGACAAAATAATAGGAAGTAACGGAAGCACTAAAATGTAAATACCACAAAAATCGTCAAATTTTTGTTATTTAAACTCTCGACCTCGATCAATGCGCAAAGTTTTAGTCAGCCAACCTACTTCTTTTTCAACTAATATATTAAACCTTTGAAAGGTTGCGAAGGCTTCAGATTTTTCTTACAAAGAATTTGTTGGAATTTATGCCAAGATCTACCGTTGGGATTTGCTATGGCGTCGAGTTAATGGGGATTGCACGTGACATTGGTACTTGACAATTCATCCCAACAATATGATCTGTGTGGATCACAATGCAAAGTCTCTTGGGTCTATCTATAGCACATATAACTTTTAGCTCCATTTAGCTTGATGGTAGGGTTTAATCCTAATAAGTGATATTAGAACGAGATCACAGGTTTAAATTTCTAAAATATCAATTGGGGGAGATTTTTGGTACTTACGCCAACAACCCCCTTTAGGAACTCGCTGTCGCATGGGGCTTGTGGGCACTTAAAGCAATAATGGTCATTCCCGTTATACTAGGATAGCATGCAACCTTAAGTTTGTCTATTGACTTTGGTTTGTAAATTGTTGAATTGTTACCATCAACGCCCCTCCCATTTCCTTTGAAATCTGCACCCATTTCTTCTACTCCTTTGGTCATTTTTACCTTTCCACCCCCTTTTCCACGTCTAACTGCCCTTGAATTTTTTGTTGCTTGTAATGTTTGTTCTCTCCAAACTTGCAAATTATTTTGTGCTCATGGACAAGTAAAGAACTTTGCAAATCATCAATTGAGAATGCATCAACGTCCTTTAATTCCTCAATTGACATAATTGAATTTTGTCATTATTGATCCAAGAATCTTTTCAATTATGGTGACATCTTCCAACTGCTCACCATGTATCCTTATTTTATTTGCAGTTGCCATCTTCTTGAAGAAGAAATATGAAGCTGACTCTCCCCAACTTCATTGGTTAAATTTTGCATAAAGTGTTTGTAGTTGTGCTCACTTTGCTCTTGTTGTCTCCAAATATTCTTCTCCTTGGAGACAAAGTTTGGATCTAAATTGTTTGTTTGTAAAGAAAGTGAAGAAAAATTTGAAGAGAAAAATTCAAGAACTGAAAAACTTTTATTTCACAATCTTAATGAAAAAAATGACAAATGAGCTGTTTATATACTAGCTCATGAACAATTTAGAAACAATCTGAGATTTAATTTTTAACAAATTCTAAACTAAAATGAAAAATAAACACAACTGGCTAACTAACTTTGTAACAAACTTCAACACCAATTTAGCCAACGAGTTCCAACTCAACTACCGAACTCTAACTTAGCCAACAATTTCTAGCTTAGCATACTAACAAAGAAGCAAACCAGTATACTAAGCAGCTTGAAAAACTATCTCAATATAAACATGCTTTCATCCCACATCAACCTTAAGATCTTGAGAATTTGGAAAGAACTTTAAGCTTGTTATGAAGATAAGAAAAAAAAAATATCAGCAACCTAATATTCACTAAGAACATAACATCCTTCAAGCTCCTATTGAAGAACCTTATCACAAATGTAATAAATATCCAGCTCGATATGCTAAGTTTGAGCATGAAAAACAAGATTCTTTGCCAAAGTATTAGCACTTTGATTGTGACACTAAATAATCGGCACACTAGCATATTGAAAATAAAGTTCACCGAACTAAAGAAGTGGCCATGTAATATTATAACAAGTAGCAGCAAGAGCACTATATTCAAAATTAGTACATGAAGGGGAAACTACTTGTTTTTTCAAATACTAAGAGACCAAATTAGCTCCAAATAAGACAGCATAGCCACCAACTAATTTACGATTATCCAAATCAGAAGCCTAATCAACATAAAAATAAAAATAAAAATAAAAAAAAGAAGGCTACAATATCATGCCTACTACCAAGAGTAAACTAAAGACCATAGGAAGAAATGGATTAAAGATATCTGAGAAGATGTTTACAAGTCTACCAATGTTTAACAATTAAAGATGCTAAATATTAACTAAGCTTATTAACAAAGAAAGCAATATCAAGGCATGCCAAGGTAACATATTAAAGTCCTTTAATAATGCTTCAATAGAATGAAACATTTGTAAAGAGTTGTCTTTTAGTTTTACTCAGTTTAGAGCAAAGAGTCATAGGAGTTAGACAACCTTTGCAATCCACTATGTTGGCTTAAGACAATATCTACTAAATTTACTTGGTTTGGAAGAGATGAATACAACCATTCTTATGTGTAACTTATGTGCCAAGGAAAAAATCGAATTTATTAAGGTGTTTAGGAGCAAACTAAGCTGCAAAACAAATGCTTTAGCCAATAAAGGATTCGAATTGATAACAAGAATATCATCCACATAAATAAGAACTAGAAGCACAGAAGAAGAAGAATGTTTGAAAAAGATAAAAGTGTTTGCTATCAAATTATGAAAATTTCATTGTAGCAATGTGGTTCGAAGCTTAGTATACCAGGCCTTGGGACCTATTTAAAACCATAAATAACTTTGTAAATTTGGCATAATGTGTAGGATGATGTGGATCAACAAAGCTCTTTAGTTGATACATGTAAATAGCCTCGTACAATTTGCCATTAAGAAAGGCATTATTAATGTCAATTTATCAAATGAACCATTTATGAATAATAGCAAAACTAATCACCATTCTAACAATAAATGCCTTGATAATAGTGTTGTATGTATCAAAGAAATCAATACATGTTGTCTGATGAAATTTCTTTGCTTAGTAATAAACCCATCAAAGTTGTGTTTAATCCAAAACACCTTATTTTTGCAGCTATATTATATGCAAAAGAATAAGGTACTAAATCCTAGGTGTGTGTCCTCTAGAAGGCATCAAATTACTCTTCTTTAACATGTAATCAAACCAAAACATATATGTAGTAGAAAAACAAAAATAATTTTATTTACTTACCAAGATTCATGCAACAAAAGCTAGTATTACACACACACAGAGAGGGACACATATACATACGTAATGAAACAGATTTGGTGATACCTATGTATTAATTGACTTGTCAAACCACAAATATAGATTGAATGCATGTGCATCTCTACGATATCCATACAATTGGAAATCAACTTAGAGTACTAGTTTTGTGTTTAGAATATCAACTATTTTTCTGTATTTTTCTTTTTTCAAAAGAAAAAACACATAAAAGTAAAACCTTAGGTACACTTTCTAAATGCTAAAATATCATATATTTATAATGCTCTTTTAGAGTTTTGATTTAAACCTAAATCATTGGGTTAAATTTTGTTTTAAAGTCAAATCTATTTAGTAAATTTACTAACAAATTTAGTTCAATTTTTGTATTATGAGTTTAGCTAAATCTATTACTCAAATAGCTTAACAAATTTTAGACAAATTTAGGATTCTCCATTTATATTTATATATATATATATATATAATTTTTATAAATTAACGTTGATATTATTCCTAATCTTAATGCGCAGCCTAATAAATTCTCATAGCATTGATAGTAATATTAAAATTCAATTTTAGTAGTAAATAGTATCTAGTAACGCATCACGACTATTCAAGTGATGAAAATATTAGTGGTTCAATATTATTTTATCCGTAACTCATGTTATCGGGTAATTAATTTTTTTATCCTAAATATATCAATTGAACATAAGGCATAAAACGCGTTACTTTCGTAGAGTTTAACTTTTCTATTTTTTTAATATCTTGAACAGATTTATTCAAACAAATGAAATCAATATCACATATTAACTTATTTAAATATGGTCATGTATTTTCATAATTTTATTCTATTAAATGGCTTAAAAAAATTACTCTCATTGCATAAAAGGGATAAATTCTATTTTAATCACACACATCCCTTTCCACGAGTCATAACATACCTGATTATTTTCTTTATAAATTCTATTACAGATGATGTTTGAAAATATCAAAATATATCATTTTTAATGTTAGAAATCATGTTAATATCAAGTCCAAAGATCACATACACAATTGTTACTACAAAAATTGCTTATGACACTCATATAATAATCTATCTAGCATTTTCATTATGGGCCAATCCAATACATTAATTCACTAATTTGTACTCATGTAGTAGCTTGATAATTCAAATGGATGCAGGCATCTGTATCATTTATGAAAAAGGTTATAACTAAAAAAAGTACATTAAAATGATTGAAAAATTAGCTTATGAGGATTATAGTCTCTAAGATAAGAAAAACAAACACATCCAAATACTCTAAGCATTGAATAAGCGGGGTGAATTTGAACAAAATTTTCAAAAAGAAAAACATCATTGAGCATAGGTGTAAGAATACAATTGATAAAAAAGATAGATGTATGAAATGCATTCTACCAAAATGAAAATGGCAAAGAAGCCTAAATAAGGAGAGAAACCCCATATTTGAAATTATTCTATGTTTTCTTTCTACAACACCACTTTAATGGTATGTGTATATGAATAGTAAAATATATGTTAAATGTCCTTTTCTTCAAAGAAACTCAAAAATGTAAGGAATTCCTCATTAGTATAAGAATGAATAGTTTTAACAAAGCGACATAATTAATTTTCAATCAAAATTTTAAATTGCTTAAAAATTGGTAAGGTTTTAAATTTATGTTTTAAAAGAAATACCGAAGTATACCTATTGTAATCATTAACAATGCATATATAATATCTAAAACCTTCATTGGATAATGTAATAAAAAGCCTTCAAATGTCAAGATATATCAGCTATAATAGTTTAATACTCTAGATACTAGATTTAGTAAAATGAAGTTTATAACTCTTACAATACTCATGCATTAAAAAACTGAGGAAAGGAATCTTTATTCATAGAATATGATGGATTGCAAACTTTTAAAATGATTTTAAGTTCTTTAGAATTTAGGTAACCAAATAGTTGATGAAGTACATAAAAAGAGTTTAATTTGACAATTTAGGACTAATAAAGACTTGCTTAAAAAAGTCTGAAACATGGTTTGATAACTTAACTAAAGAATTAACATTAACATGGTCATTATAATCAAGGTTATTCAAAGAAAAATTCAAAGACGACTGTAGGCATCTATGGCCTAATCATGCAATAAATCTATAAATTTTCAAGCATTTTTCATGTTTGGTTGAACATAAAATATATGTTAAATAATAGTTAGGATTTAGATTCATACATTTTCTAACTTAGTAATATGATGAAAATTGATTTCAAAAATATAAAATCCTAACAATCTACACCATTCAATGCTTAAAACCCTTTGGTCGAATTCCTCAAGAGAGTGATAAGTTTTTTTCCTTTCTTATCCAAAAATGAAAAACACATGCCTATTTATATTTTTCCTTGATTTTTGATTTAGAAAATTATGATACTTATCCAATAAATATCATTTATTTGCTTAATAAACTTTATATTTGTCCAAAATCATATACTTAACCATTAAGCAAACTAATAGAAAAGTATGATACTTATTTAATAAATATCATTTATTTGGTTTGACTTTTAAAATTATAATTTTTATTTAACCTTTTGATAATCTATATTATCAATATGTCATGTAATTTGTATTAAATTATATGAAAACATAAATATACAAATTCTTTAACATTTTAAAACAACTATAAATAAATTATATGATATATTAATAATAGAGCTACACTACTGAATGTTTCACATATATTCTTATATATGAATTCTAGCATTTTCTTAACTCTATCGCTTTTACTCTTAGAGAGAGATTTGGCCATTTTTTCTCAAAAACATGATTTATAAGTTGGATAAGATTATGAACCCAATAAGCCTAAAATCTCATTTTCTCTAATCTAAATCATTCACCTTTCTCTAATATCACAAAATTTATATGGTGTATAAGTGTGAGACTAATCACGTCTTGTGTGTTAGAGTCGAATTGGTTATGTGTTGTTTATATTGAAAACGAATAATAGTCAAGATGAGATCCATTAGTTCGATATACATAGATTCAAAGTATTCACTAATTCTATTCAAATTCAAATTCCTAAACAAATACCAATAAATACCTGAAAAGTAAATATCTAGTCAAATAAATTTAAGTCATATGAAAGAGTTCATAGGATATATTGATTGATGATTTGTATTTATATCGATTTAGAATTTTAACATTCTATAAACCTTTAATTGATTATGATTGGATAACATAAGGTTATTACTCACATAATACGTATAATTTGGATGGGTTCAATAAACTTTTAAAGTGTTCAAATTCAAAAAGATCAAAATTAGTTCACAAATAATCCACAGTAAATTTACGTAATCACACTAATAATTCAATGAATTTAGAGATATTTAAGAGAGAGAAAATATTATTTATGAATGATTAGCACCTTCCAAAATAATATAATGGTCGATGTAAGTAAGTAAGTGTGTGTGTGTGCGCGCGCGCGCGCGCGTGTAAATGTTATATATATATATATATATATATATCTATAGTTATTTAAAGTGTTTGAAGAATTTACATAATTTGGCATATTCATATAATTGAGTGTAAATTATATGAAATATTGATAATAAAAATTATCAAAAAACTTAAATATAAATTTTTAAAAGTTGCCTAAATGTTTAATAATTATTATTAAGTCCTTAAATATATATTTAATTATTTACTTAATAATGAAATAAATGTAATTATATATAAGTATAGGGAATAAAATATAATAAATTATAATTATTGTATTAGTTCACACATATCAATTAATTTACTTAATTGTTAAATTTATAATTGTGGACAAGTATAAGGATTAAATAATAAATAAGGATATTTATTAGATAAATATCATTTTATTTTTTAATTCTAATTAAGTAAGAGTTTATAAAATATCAAAACCTTAAACTTGATATAACTACAATTCATCAATTAATATATGATGAATTCGTCATCATGAACTTAGAGATTTATATTTCATATATTTATTGATGTTCATTTAGAAATTGAAATCCAAATGGAGTCAGTAGATACTCTAATCTTATATATCAAGCTAACGAATCCTATCTTAACCATCAATTTGTCTCTATAGATAAATAACATATGACCAAACTAGTTTTAATATATAAAACATAATTAGTCTTGTACTTATATACTATATGAATAATATACATTCATATTATATTCGACTATAATATCTCAGGTCAAAAGATTACATTATATACTAGTACAATTACATGATAAATCATTAACTACATATATTATTATGTAATTTATCATCATTCATTCATATTCAAAAAATAGTTCTCTAATTATTAATCCATACTAATGTCCTAATAATATGACTTCATCGTTACTTGTACTTATATTATTTCATAATATTTATCGGAAAGATTTAGTATATCTACTATACAATATTGTTGCTCATTCAATATTACTTCTATATTAATTAATTAAATAAATTATATGGATAATTCACATACATATTTTATTTAAATATATAATAAAATAAAAGAACCAGCATATACATATAAATAAAGAATACTTTCTTTTAATAAAAAATAAATAATATATACAAAATAAAATATTTTTGAAACAACTAACACAAATGATTCCTAACAAAACAACATCGAAATAGGAGAAAGATCATTATTGAAAAAATGAGAAAGTGACTAATTTAGAGGAGAACTAAATGAAGAGTTGAGTGGCAGTCTATAAAGTTCCTTCATAGCCACTCCTCTTAACAACACATTCTTTGTTTTCTTCTCTTTTACAAAACATAAATTGCCATAAAATTTAACCCAAACATTATTATAAAATGTAAGCCTTAAAATGTTAATCAAATTTTTGCAATCTAATGAACACAATGTATATTCCTCAATTATATTGAATAAGAAGATTAAGGGAAACTAATGGTTCCTACAAAACACAATACAATAAATCCTCTATGAGTAATGTCTAAACCAACTTTATTTTCAACTATCAACTTATCAAATCTAGAAAACTTACCTTAAATAGTCATATCTTAATGTTGTTGGTTAGATGGTGAGTATCACCACTATATAAGTACCGATCTTTATTTGCTATTCCATCATCTTAAAGATTTCCAATATAGACTGCTTTGCTAGATTGATTTCCACCTTCATTGAAATTTTAAAGATAGGCTTACTACTAAGAAAAACCAAGTATCTGAAGCACATACTTTTTGTTGAATTGATGAAAGTGAATATTGGTTATATGACTAATTTTGTTATAGATATAAAAAATTGGCTTTTTGTTTTCTCTTCCATCTAACCAATTTCATCCACTTTAACTACCTCTTTCAACTTAATTCCCTTTATTGCCTCTTCCTTGATTGTCATAATAACTACTTCCAATGTTATAAGCTTGTTGTCTAACTTCTTGATTTTAAAAATTTTTTGCCTATAATTAATTTTGTAACAAAACTCCCTTGTGTAATTATAGTAATAGTTGAATTCAATTGATTAAGCATGTACTCGTGAGTTAAAGGAATTGAGTAAACTTCACATATGCTTATAATTTCACTCCTAATGGTAATATTAACCACTATTAGACATAATCCGATCTCAATCCACTCAACAAATACAATTTGAAATCGTCATCACTAAGTGGTGTTCCAGTAGATGCCAAGTAACCTAAAATAATGCTCATTCTAATATAATACTTTGCCATTATCATTCACACTTTCTTAGTTGTTGGAGTTGAAACCTAAGCTATAAAGTTCATGCTGTAGATTGAGATTTGAATTGATTAATAAAAGCCTTTTAAATTTTGTAGAATGATTTACAATCCATTACCAATCCTATCACAAATTTAATCATGGAGGATATTAGCTAGCTAAGAAAAAACCGTTCATGCCTTTTCCTGAGAGTATAATATAAATTTTCAATCATTGAACTCTCACTAGTTCTAGATATATACTACAAAAGATGATTAAAGTCTTCTAATATAAACTTTTCAAGTCCATTTCTCTTAATTGAAGGTAATACTTATGATTTTTATAAAAGAAAGTTAATTCCATCAAGTTTGATTGGAAAGATGAAAGAGAGATTTTGTCAAAGTTATATGAACTGAAAGATTAGCATTGGTCATGATATGCTCTGATAGTAAGACAAAGTTTAGATCTAACTTGTTTATTTGCAAAGAAAGTAAAGGAAAGTTTAAAGAGAAAAATTTTACAATTAAAATTTTTTTTTTTTTCACAATCTTAATGATCAATTAACAAATAAGCTATTTATATACTAGTTCATGAACAATCTAGAAACAATCTAAAATCTAAATTTTAACAAACTCAAAGCTAAAATGAAAAATAATCATAGTTGGCTAATTAACTTTGTAACAAACTTCAACACCAATTCAACTATTGAACTTTAACTCAACAAACTTGCATCAATCACCAACTCAACCAATGAACTCTAGTTTTGCATACTAACATAGAAACAAAACTAGCACATTAAGTAGCTTGAAAAACTAGCTCAATATAGGCATGTTTTCACATGAAGCCTCAAATTTCTTTAAAGGTACCTTTGTTATGACAAGATCGATCGATCAAGAACTTGAAATAAATGGTATTTTTCCTTGAGATCCTTTAACCTCTGTCATTCAAGCTTTACTTTCAGTGCATCATTTAGAGTAATACTACATGTTGGTTCTGCTACCCCATAATAAACCACTTGTTAATCATCTTTGGACCTTAAAAATTCCTTTATTAGTATAATCCAATAGTTATAATGACCAACAAAGTAAGGAATAGCTGGTTGCACAAAGTTTTCAAAGACCATTTATTACTTTTGTTGCTACCAAAAAATAAAACAATTATGAAACAGAAAACATAGCTATTTCTTGAGACTCTCTATCTTACTATTTAATGGCTTTTTCAAATTCACTTTTCACTTGTTGTTTCTGGCTATGATACTACTGTTACAAAATAACACAAAAAATAAATACTTAAAGCAACATAGTGTGACATATATCAAGTATGAATGCTACTTTATTTATAAATAAGATGGTTTTATATAGGAAATATAATAGCAAACTTATGAAAATAATAGGAAGTAATGGAATTACTAAACTAATGAAAATACAACCACTTTCTATCTTAACTAAAGCCTATAGACTAGCTATTGAAAATACTTCTTTTTAATTTTAACTCTACCATATTTCTATTACACTTGAATAAATCTTAGTGTTTATTACAAACTCTATTATTATCCTTTTCCTATTTAAAACAAACAAAAATATTGAACCTAATGGGAAAAAAAAGAAAAAATAAATTTTTCAAATAACATTATTTTAAAGGTCATTTACATAAATGACTAAGCTTAAAACATTCTTACTAAGTTAACAAATTTCATCAATTTTTGACAAATTTACCTTCACATAACTACTTACTCTTAAAATAATATTAAATAATATATAAATAAAAATAAATATTAATTTTTTTTTTCAAAATCTATTGTAGTTTAGTGGTAAATATAATCTTTATCAATTATGGGACTTGATTTCAAATTTCACTATTTATTTTTTATTTATTTTAATATATTATTTAATAAGCACTTTTTTAAATAATTTATTTTATTATTTATTTTAATATAAAATGTTAATATATCATTTATTCACTACTTTTATTAAAAATATATATATAATAAAATTAAATTTACTTACATAAAACACATTAATCACTAATAAAAATTATCTCGATCATAAACTAACAATTTATGAAATATACTTTAATTTTCAATTAAAAAATTTAATATACATAATATATATTATTTAATTTAACATATAATTTTTTTTAGTGTTGAAAATCAAGCACCTTAAGGGTGCTTGATATCAAGCTCGATTGGACACTTAATATCAAGCATCCTTTGGTGCTCAATGTTGAACGCCTTTTGGCAATTGATGTTGAGCACCAAAGGTTGCTCAATGTCGAGTGCACTTTGTTGCACAAGCTAAAAAAATATTTTCAAATTAAAAAATATATAATATGTGCACTAAATTTTTTTAAATTATAAATTAAATAACATATTTATTAGTACAATAAATTGTTAAGTTATGATCTTGATCATTTTTTGTAATATAATATCTTAAAATTTTAAATATTTAATAAATTCTTTATTATAATCATATTGAAATGTATGTGATAAAAGTGTTGGATTAGAGAAAAAAAAATATAAAAGAGAACTTTTAGAAACCCGTTAAAACGAAAATTGGGCGAAAATAGATACTACTGATAAGAAATGACAAAATCGTTATTTTAATAAAGTTTCGATTGACCAAATTAGCTATTGAGAATGTAAATTAGCATAATAAAACATGTTAGAAGAAAAGATAGATTTTATAATCCTAAAAATATCAAAATTATTATTTTTGACGAAAATGGATAATTTTACTGAAAAGGACGAAATAATCATTACACCAAAGGTCAAAAAAACTCCGCAAAATTTTGATCACCCAAAATTTTTGTAAATATTATAAATAAGATGTAAGAAAAAGTGGAATCAAATTTGGATATGAATTTTCATAGAAATGATGAAAAATGATCAAAATGATCAATTTTCTTTATGAAGGTAAAATAGTCTTTTCACAAAGAATTTGAAGAAAAAGTAAAAATTAAAACTGATGGATTAAAGTAAAAGAATTTAAAAATAGTTTGAGAAATCTCATAATTTGTTTAGAAGTTAAATGTAAATTTTGAAAAGTTATTAGGTAAGAGTGCAATTTTTAAAAATATTAAGTTGGATAAGATTCTTTGACTTTTCAAAATTGGATTAATTGAACTTTTCCTTCTCTCTCTTCCCATAACTCATTCTCTTCCTTCTCTTTCAAATTTTTTTTAAAAAATCAAGCAAAATCTCATAATCCGTCTGATTAAATGCACTATCGCAAAAGAAAAAATTGTTCTACGTATTAAAAGTTTTAATTTGATGGTAAAAGTTCTTAATTTCATTAAATTTAAATTTATGAATTTATTGAAAAGTAATTTTGGTATAATTACCATTAATTTTGGATTTGAGGTAAGCCTTAAACCCTAATTTGGTAATTTATGAGTTTTATAGAATTGATGCATAATTTATGAAATTTAATATTTGAAAAGTAGATTGAAGTGAATAGAATTGTATAAAGAGAAAAAAATTTAGTTTATATATATTATGATATATATAGCCACTGTTCATGGAATACTTAAATATCTGATTTTGATGTGTTTTAATATGTTTAAATATGGATAAATGTGTTAGAGAATAAATAAAATTAATAGGGAATGATTTGGATGTGTAAAATAGAATAAATTTGAAAAAATGATAAAATTATCCATTTTGAGTACTGTTTATTGAGACTTAAAAATGGTAAAATTTGATAGGTTCTTAAAAATTATATGGTAAAATAATTGGATCAATCGAAATTGATTTGGTTTATAAATGATGAGATACATGTGAAAAGAGTGAAATGGTAATTTTAACCCTAAGTATCAATTATGAGTTATATTAAAGATAATTATGTGTAGTCGAATACTTTTTATTAACGTGAAGGAAAAATGAGTGAATGTAGTAAGGAATCAAAATTTTTTTAATAAGGAATACACATGTGCATGTGCATGTGTGTGTGTGTATTTATATGGATGAATATTTATAATTATAAATTTGGTAATAATTGTGCCAAATATTTACCACCGTATAAGGTATTTTAAAATACCTTACTAGCATTGAATTTTTTAGTTAGAATGATTAATACAATAATTATTTATTATTATCTTTATTATTGTTATTATTATTATTATTAACGTGATTATTAATAATATTAACGTGGTTATAATCATTACTTTTATTAATTGGTTAATTGTATGTGTGTGTGGACACGTTGTGAATTTGATAGCTTATGTGTTTCTTGTTAAGGTAGCGAAATTGATAAAATTACCAAAATACCTTTGGATATAACTAGGATTGAAATTTGTAATAATTAGTCAATAGTTAAATAAAATGAATAATTGAATGATTAGGATAACTGTGGATTAGTAATAAATTCCTCACACTCCAACTGTGTTGTTAAATCAGCTTGTAAAAAAATTTATTTTAGTCGTGGCTATAACTAAAAAGATGTGGCTCCAATGTAGGCTCTAGCTAGGATGGCACAGCCGAATCTCACCCATACTTGAGTATGGGGGTGGGACCGTAATATAGACCTCCTAAATGGCGTCTAAAGGGCATGTTGAACCCATGGAAGAATTTATGCACAAGCCGACATAAAAAGTATGTGTGTAGGATGAGGATTGTGCCAGAGTTATGGCCACGATCTATAGTTACTTTAATTATGATCAATTAAATGAAAATAGAATAGAATAATAGGACTAGAATGAATAAAGTGGAAAGGATATAAAAGAGAAAAGATTTAGAAGGTAAATATAATACTTCAAAGTGTTAAATTTATTAGTAGATTGCGTGCATAGTTATTAAAACTACAGTATGTTGTGATTATTTGGTGTTGGGAATATTTTAGTTTTCTTTACAGGTTGTGTAGTCTATATGTATAGACGAACTCTTGTAGAATTTTTATAAAAGTTACTATTTATTTGGTTAGGTGACATTATTTTTGTAGTCAATTAATATTCATATGGCCATTTGTATCTATTTATTGGTAAGAGTACTATTTTAGTGAATAGTTTAAGATGAACAAACACTGGGTAGAGTTCTATCCTAATTGACAATTAATTATGTGTTTGGGATGTTATATTTATTAAATTGTCGGTCAGAATTTTGTATTTTTTACTAAGTAATTTTACATTACTCACTTCGTTATTGAACATTATTTTATAGATAAAGTTAGTAAAACGGTGGATTATGGAATACCTCCGAGACTGTATTGGTGCAGACGAAGGTATACTATTATTTGTAATAAGTTTCAATTTATTTTATAAAATAAATTTTATAATATAAAATTGTGTACAGTGAAATTGTTATTTCTTTATTTGAAAAAAAAAATTCAAAAGAAGTTCTATTTTCTTATTACTATTTTTCAATAATTAAAATTAGCATCGCAAACATTTACTCTTAATGTGTGTGTGTGTGTGTGTGTGTGTGTGTGTGTGTGTGTATTTTGGTATATTTGTATATATTAGGGTTATGGGTTCCAAATTTTTATTAATAATTTAATATATTTTTTGTAAATAAATTTAATTTTATAATGTATATTTAACAAAAAAAATAGTTAATAAATGATATATTAACATAGTACATTAAAATTAATTATTTAAAAAAGCAGTTATTAGATAATATATTAACATTGTATATTAAAATAAATAAAAATAAATGGAGGGAATTGAACTCAAGTCGCATAGGTGATAAAAAAATTATACTTATCACTAAGTTATAATAATTTTAAAAAATAAGTTAATATTTAATTTTATTTATCTATTATCTAATGTTAGTGATCATGTGAGTATAAATTTATCTAAAATTGATAAAACTAACTTACTTAATAGAAATTTTTTATGGTCATTTTATCACATTCTACATCACTAGCGAATGAATTTGAATTATATAATATATAATTTGTATAACAGTTCAAACCTAATAACTACTGAACAGATATTATTCGCTTTGAATACACAGTCTATCATGGATTTATTTTTGATATTTGTAACCTAAAATGCGCTTACTTAGTTAGGAAAACTCAAACTATATATATCATGTAATCCAAACTCACTCGCTAACGATGTGGAATGTGATATTTTCCTTCCCCTTTGAACCTCGCATCCTCGTGAAAGGTTAGACAGAACATTCATATATCAAAAAATATATCATAGATCAAAATATCCATACATTGGGTCATAACCTAACTCTAATACAATATGTAATAGTTTAGGCCTAACAATTACCGAGTAGAGATTGTTTGCTTTAGGTATACAATTCGTCGCAGATTTGTTTTTAGATTTTACAATTCAAAATGCACTTATTTAGTTAAAAGAATCCAAACTATATATCATGTAACCCAAACTCATCCGCTAATAATGTGGAATGTGACATTTTCTTCCGTTTGAATCTTACATCCTTGTGAGGAGGTCAGACAGAATATTTATATATCAAAAGACAATTCATAACCCGATATGTGGATATTTTGATTTGTGATATGTCTTCTAATATGTAAATATTTTATTTAGTCCCCTTACGAGTATACAAGGTTCAAAGGAAAAAAAAAATATCATATCCCACATTACTAGTGGGTGAATTTAGGCTACATGATATATGGTTTAAATTCTCCTAATTAAGTAAATGCGTTTTAGATTGTAAAGTTTAAGAACAAACCTGTGACGGGTTATATACCCAAAATAAATAATATTTACTCAGTAGTTATTGCGTCTAAACTATTACATATTTACCTCCAAAATAAGAACATTTTAAAAAAATTTTCAAAAAAAAAAAAGAATATGTATATAACCTGACCAATCTTGCTTCTTCCATCTTTATTTAATTTCACAACCAAATTTTGAACAAAATAATTTAATAAAACTATTCCAACAATGTCAACTGATATTTTCAAATAAAAATACTAAAAAGAAATAATTAATTTTTTCCATTTATAATTCTATTAATAATGTTCTCATTAATTGTCTCATAATTATGTCATTGAGATTCATTTATAATCTAATAAAATGATGTTATATTTTTTATATTTTAAAATTTAGCTATATTTTGACTAAATTTTTATTAGAATTTGAGTAGATAATATTGTCAAATTTTGAAAAATATATGATAGTACTAATAATATATTAAAAAGTAACACAATTATTATTACTATTGAATAATGATACTAAATATTAAAATATAAACTTTTAACATAATTAACTACTAGGTCATATTCTTATATGCCAAAATGCCACAATTTTTTTTCAACACCATATTATCACTTAAGGATGACAGCAGACTTAAGTTTGGGACCAATACTTTCAAACCCATGTATGCACTTGTCACAAAAATTCAACGCTAAACTTGCTCACAAAAGCTCAATGCTAAACTCACACCAAACCTATAGTGGATTTGTACAAATTTCGTAACAAATTTGCACTAAACCTGTAATAAATTTGATATTTAATTAATAGATTTATTTAAATAGATATTTAATATTATCAAATTTGTATGAATATCTATAAGTTTTTAACCGATTTTTATTAACTTTTTAACCACACTTGTATTATTTTTACCTTTAAGTTTACTTAATTTAGCGCATTACTTATGTCTAAAAAAATTTTAATTAGAAATTCAATCATTTAAAATTATAGTAATTCAAAAAATATAATTTAACTACTACATACATGCATATACTCATACATGCATCTATATACGCATTCAAATTTAAAAAATAACATTATTTAGAAGGCAATATCAAACACCAAGTAATGCATGCAATATTGAAAAATAAAAAGAAGTTGTTTTTTTTATAAGAAACAAAATAATTTCAAGAAAAAACTAATTCACATTTTGTAATTATTTTTTTCTTTTGTTAAAAAAAAATATATATCATTAAAAAGAATATCAATTCAAAATTAAACCTTTACTCTCTATCATATACACACCCAAACACACATAAAAGAGAGATGTTAAGTGTAGTTCTGGTGTTTGATTAAAAATATATATATTTAAAATTTTAAATATGAATAAATACTCGTAATAAACTCATTAAAAAAAATTTTTTTATAATTAGTCTCAAACTCATAAAAAATCATACCAAACTCATCCCAATTAATATTAAACACCAGCCAATTAGCAAGTAAAATTATTATTTTTATTATCACTATACTCATTTTAAAAAAAAAAAAAAAAAAAATTTAACGCACAAGCTTCAGAAAATGAGGTGATTGCATTGATAAAAGAAAATAAAGAAAACAGGGGGACACAAAGATTACCCCTAAAAGAAAAGTACAAGAAACGAGATCAAAACAATAATAATAATAATAATAGATATTTTTGTTAACATAACATGTAGCATATCATGGAGAATACACCATAATATTACCTCAGCAAGTAAATGGTATTTTTTATGACCAGTAATTACAAAATAGTAGATAAGATCTAATTGTATATTTAAAAAAAAAAAATTGTAATCTCATTAATTAATTTGTCACAAAAATTTAATGAAAAAAAAATATAAAATTATAATTCGTCAATTTTTTAGAAATAAAATAAATATGGATATATATAAATATAAGAGCTATCAAATATTATGAACATGTTCTTTTTGCCGGAACAAACAATAAATATCGGAATTTTGAATGAAAGAAGATCTTTAAAATACAGGCAGGAGTAGGAGGAGACATCGGGGTGTGCGTGACTGGGACTCATCGCCATGTGATGATGATAGAAGATTTTTGGATGGGGATCAATATCAACTCATGTGAAACGTGGTCGTATGATTCCCCATTTACCAAAACATTGTAGGACCCACTTCGACAATATTGGCGGATCCCACTTCTTGGACGGTGGCGGGACCACATTGCAAATAGTAGTTTGCATTCTGTCTTTCTTATACTAATACTACACTATACCATACTATACTATACTATTATTACGGCCTAGTATCTATCTAACTGTATGTATAAACCTGAACCAACCCAAGACTAACTTAATAATAATGCCTAAGCCAGCCGCCGAACAGAAAGCCAATAATTTCTTTTTCTTTTATATTTATTTATTTATTTATTTATTTCAATCAACAAACATTTCAACTCTTTTTTATTTATTTCTTAAAAGATATTAACTATGCCTATTTATAATTTTCAAACAAATAGCTCACTTATTTAAAAACTTCTTTTTTTCTGGTTTTATAATAATAACAATTACTTTTTAACTTATTATTTTAACTTAAATTTTAATATTCTTGTACATAATACAAATAAAAATTATTTTTTTTTAGCAAACATATTATTTGTTATTACCTATAATTTGTGAATATTTAATTTGTTATTATCTATAATTAAAATGGTTAGTAAAAAATAAGGGTATAATAAAAATAGTAAAATTAATTTATTGTATTTATAGTATTTTATTTTTATTATTAGTTGAATTTTTATATGTAAAAAAAATTATTTAATTTATATTAACATCCTAAAAAATATGTATTTAAATATATAAACATGAGAATAGATTAGGTCAATAACTTGTTATTATGATTATAAATTCAATTAGCCTTCATCGATATTTATATTGATAATATTTATACTACTCATCAAAATAAAAGTAATATAAATGCTTTTGAGGTAAAAGAATAGATAATTTTTAATTTTAAAATTTATTGAGAGTAAGAAAGAAAAATATTTAAAAAGATAAGTATTTATATAATTTTTATGTTTTTTTAAAAAAAATTAAAAAAAGAATAATAAAATATTTTGAATAATATTTTAAATTAGTATATAATTAAGTATAAATTAAATTTGATAACCTTTTTTATTAAAATAAATAATGTCGTACGTAGCCACGTAATGGATAAGCAGCTGAGTCAGCCGAGCCGAATAAGCCAAGCCAAGACAAGACAAGACATAGACGGAGTATGGTATCGATGGCTGGCGTCCATCCCATTGAATACAGGTTTGCAAGCAAGAGTCAGAGTCATGATTCACGAATGAACCTTTTTATGGACATAAGATATTATAGATAGCTTCGTGTGGGATGGGGAACTAACAAAGTTATCAAAAAACGGATAGATTTTTTTTTTAAAACGTGTGGGGTCCATGTTTTCGGATAAGGCGAAGACTTTCATCAGTGCCACGTCTTCAGATTAACCAAAAAGAGATTTTAAGGCTTCGTTGAGCTAAGCTTCTCCGACAACTTCAGACTGTCGAGTCAGTTGTCAAAGCAGCAGCAGCTGCTTCTTATACGGCCACGTTTCACCTTTCTTTTACGGTCTATTTTCAGTTTCATTTTTTCCCGACATCCAAATTTTACATATTCATTTAAATTTGGTAGGAGTATCCTGCCTCGTTGTGATTGGATAATAATATCACTCGAGCTATTTTCCATTTACACCACTTAAAAAACATTTACCACAATCCCTCGCCTTGAATTTGCACAATTAATGAAATCCAAGGCATTCTGCGTAATCATGATTTCTATTTTATAGTTTTAAATATATATATATATATATATATTTAATTATTATAATGTATTTTTTTTCAATTAAATATATATCTAAAATTAAAAATTAATATGTTTTTTATTACAAATCTTTCGATAATATAAAAAAATAATATCATTTGTATTATTTAAGTTAAAAGGTAATTTATTACCAAAATTAAATCAAACATATATTGTCAAGTTCTTCTATATACTCGTAAGTTTTAATAATATCAAAAAACAAAGTTGAGACCAAGCAAATAGGTTCCTCTTATAATTTTGTTAATCTATCCACTAAAATTTTACTTATATTAATTTTGAAAAATTAGTATATAGTACTATTATACTTTGGTTTTATAAATTAATAAATTAATAATTATTATTTTTTAAAAAAAAATTTGTCGAAGAGAATAAATTATTCAAAATATATATATATATATATGAATTTTTATGAACTAATTCCCACTGCACCCTTTTTTGTTAATTCTAACTAGATTATATTGTATGCCACTTAATTTTGCTGGCAACGTTTTTAATGCTCTAGTATTTAAACACATTCAACACATTTGAAATTGTTTCAATCAAAGAGAAAGTGTTATGATTGGATAATAGCACTTTACATGCTATTAGTGGTGGATTTGCACCACTTTTCAAAATTTACCACAATATCAATTTACACAAATAACTCTTCAAATTATATATATATATATATATATATATGTTGATCACTTATTGGATTTTAGATATTGAACAATGAATTTTGGGTTATCAAAAGCATTTTGTCTAACTTGTGACAGCAAAAGAAAAATAAAATAGAGATATCGACTTTAAATTTTAATTATTTATTGATAAATAGTATATTATATTTTAGAAATTAATGCATTTTATCAAATATAAATATGACTATACGCTAGTTTTTGTGGATTTATGTTTATGGTAAATTTTTTTTTTTTTTTTGGTAACATTTATCATTCATTGCATCACAAAATAAATAAAAGGCAATATATATATATATATATATATTATAAAACAATATGTAAATATAAAATAATTTTTTTTAACCTTTCTATAATGAAATTAACTCCCATGTACAAAAATTTTGATAAATAATAATTTGTTTATATGTATCTTAACTATCTTCATATATTTGTTATTTTGACATCATTAAGGTGGGAATTAAATTTTTTTAAAAAAAAAAATTAACTAATATATATATATACATATTAAAAAAAATTAAGATATAAAAAAAAAATTTAACTAATATATATATAGATATTAAAAAAAACTAAGATATATTTATTTAAAAAAATGTAGTAATTTGTTATATACAAAGAATGATTAACAATATATAATTGAGATAAAAATAAAAAATTTTAAAAAAAAAAATTTGTGTTAATTTATGTATGCATGCTAAAGAGAAAAGGATATATTTAAGAGGAGACAGCGATCCAATAATGAGATCCTATTTGTTGCACAATACCTTTTGAGTCCTCATTGGCTGTCGTATCTTATCTTTGGGTGATTTTTATTTATTTATTTATTTATTTACTTGTTACGCTTCGCTTGCACACTTCCAATAACGTCCTTATCTGGAACATAAAACGACAGGTCGTATTTGCACAGATAACGTGACACAAAACTCTCCTCGTTTCAATGAAAAAAAAAGAAAAAGAAAACTATTCTGACATCCAGTGACTGGATCAGGATAAGGCGTTAGCCCTTGCCATTTTCCTATCTGGGTGTTTTTTCTATAAATATTTTAATAATTTAAGGACCAATATTTATCCAACAAAAACCACAACATAACCAAACTGAACTCCTCCTTTCCCATCTATCTTTCATTCTTCTCTTTTTCATCTGAAGAAGAAATTATCAGCTTTTTGTGTTCGGTCTGTGCTTGTGTCGTCCTTTTTCTCTTTCCGTTATCAATTATGTCGATAGCAATGGGTACGATCGAACAGTCGGGATTCAGAGGTGATGGCGGCGGGATTGTCTCCGCGGCTATATTCGAGCCGCTGCAGATCGCGGACAGAAAAGAAGAGGAGGAGCAGAATTGTTGTAGTTCATCGTCTACGTCATCGATCGGGAGGAATAGCGATCTGTCTGGAAAATCATCGGACGGTGACGGTGGCGAGGATAATGAGGTCCAGAGCGCTTACAATGGACCCATGGATATGATGGATTCCTTGGAAGAGGTTTTGCCCATCAGGTTTGTATTTTCTTTTCTGGGTAATTGACTTTTTCTCTCTTTAATATCTTTTTGTGGTTTTTGCGAGTTTAAGGCGTTGTTAGTCTTATGGTTTAAGCGGTTAGATTTAGCAGGGCATTTTTGTTCAACACATTAACCAGGGATGTTGGGTCTTGAATATATTTTGGCGTCTAATAATCTAAGAATCAGTAATGGCATCAAAGTGGAGTTGGATTGAAATTTTGCTATGGGTATCTGCTACCTGGTTTCGCATCATATGTACAACTACTACGCTGATTTATGTTTCCACCTGGGTTCAACTGCATAAGCATGTATAGGTTATATGAAAAAAGTTCTATGATGGTCAAAAGGAGAATTGTGGAATTAGTCTACTTCCAATATTGATTATTGTCAAAATTTTGTTGACGGATGTAATTATAGGCATTTTTTTGGGTTAACAGCCTGGAATTAGCTTTGCCAAACTCTACATTTAGCTCTTTGTAGAGTTTATTTTTAATTGGTTTCCGTTTTATGGAGCTGTATAAATGGTTGCAGGAGAGGAATCTCTAAGTTCTACACTGGCAAGTCAAAGTCCTTTACAAGTTTAGCAGACGTATCTTCCACTTCTTCCATTAAAGATATTGGAAAGCAAGAGAATGCATACAGCAGAAGACGTAGAAATCTACTTGCCATCAATCATATATGGGACAAGAACCGAAGTTCTCCACTTAGAAGTAATGGTTGCGGAATATCAAAGAGAACAATCAGTTCTAGCCGAAGTACGTTGGCACTGGCAGTTGCTCTGAGCAGCTCTGAGAGTATTAGTAGTACAAGTGACGAGTCAAATTCAAGATCTCCTCCTCCATTGCCACCATTGCACCCAAGATCGAGAGCTTCTCCTTGGCGGTCATACTCCGTGGCTGATTTGCAACAATGTAGAACGGAAGCCACTTCAAATGCAGACTGTTCTTTGGTTAGTGATAAATCTGGACATGTGAAGCTAACTTGACCCTTTGTGTAATATCTGTTACATGAGTCATGAGCAGAGTTCACATTTAATTGGGTTGTGAATGGATGTTGTTTTCTTGTCATATTTCACATCCTTTTGAGCTCCATGTTTTCAGTATAACAGAATGAAAAAGCCAGATAAAATGCTTACACAACATGTTTTGTTTTCTGATGAATTATGAGTAGAGAGTTTACTTCTTCAAGTATTGAAGCTTCAGTCATCAATTATATATCGTTCATTTTTTAGGGTAAAAATGAAAGGGCTAATGCAAGATCCTTCAGATCCTAGGGCTAGTGCTTGTTATATTTCATTTTTGCCTTGATCTTTAAGCCGTTACAATGTAGTAACGTACCTCAACAAGAAAGCTACCTTAAGTTTGTGTAGCCCTTTTGATGCTGGCTAAGAAATTGTGTAAAACGATGAATGCAGGCCAAAAAATATTCAAGGCTAGTCGGAAAACGCAACTCCCCTTGAGTCATAGCAAAAATGAAAGATATCGGCCATTCAGACTGATAAAATTAATCTGGTAGATTTCTTATATCCTAAAAGCAGTATCCAATACAATCCTGAGCCGCTCCAGTTCAATAATCCCAATACAAAACATGTAATCATCCAGCAAAAATGAATTTAAAGAACATTCCCACCTGTAAAAGTTTAAGCCATTGCAGCAGGTCCTCTTTCGAAAGCAGATTTGTCCATCATCAATCCTTGTAACTGCTCTCGCAGCATTGCATGTTTGTTACACTTATTAATTGTCCTGTCCTCCTTAGAAACCAGCTGCTGTCCAGAAGGCCTCCCCCACACACACACACAAACAAAATAGAGAGAGGGTCGGTGGCTTCAGAGGGAAATGATTTCCACCTAAAGTATTGACAGAATAGGAAGAATTAACAAAAAGAAGAAAATTGTGCAACTGCAAGAGACAAGGTTAAAGATTTGTAACGAAACCAGTATCTGATCGAACATGAATGAGAAGGATGCACAGCTTTGATCGGACGATCCAGCTTTTCGCGTGAAATAAGGCACAAGTTTTATCAGCAAAATATTCAGAATGCATAAGATAAGCTATACCTAGCCATGATTATATAGCATTCAATAATGTAGTGAAATCAGAATAGATTGTCAAAACATTACTTCCAAGCTGATAGTGACTAGAATGGTGAACTAGGACGGACAGAGTAGGAAAAAATCAAAGGTGGGTGAAGCTAGTTGGGCCGGAAACCTCAGACTTTGCAGTTACAAATTCTGAAAAGAATGGATGGAGTGAGTTGAATCTTCCTTTCCGGTGAATATATTAATCCAGGTGAAAGCTAGATGCCAGCAAGCTTTAAAATATTGAAATTTGTATATCCTGCCTTGTTGATTCAAGCGTTAGAAAGTCCAACTTAGGAATTAATCTGAATGAATGTCGGAAAAATTCTAGAATGGTAATATTTTGACGCTGGCCCTTGTTTTTCCAAAGAATGAGCCAGCCAGCCAAACCCATCTCTATATAGAGAACTGTTTCAGTAGTATATATTTCACTAGTTTCCAATCCACCTTAAGAGTTGATGTTGATGGCTGCGGGAGAGGCATCTCTGAAGTTGTAAAGAGCAGTAGCGTTGCTTATTTCGAATTTGGTAAATCCAATCTTCAATCGGGACATCGCTCCTTTTATAAAGTGACCAAAAAAGTAAAGCAATCTTTAGAACACAATGTTGATATGTACAATACAGTCGGCTCATGTTAATGGTTGGAGCTGAGCAACGCGTACCAAAAAGCAATGGCAAAGCAATACGAGTGTAGCATAAATAAAAAACGGGTGAACGTATTTCAATTATCATTTGCATGACCTACAAGCCAAACCCCCACCAGATAATACAACCTTTAAATCACTAGTAATGTAACTTTACAGGATTAGCGTGTCAATCCCTGAACTAGAATTTTAATGTTTCTACTCTATACAACTACAAAATACAAAATAGGAGACTGAACGGGATTAGAGTAGAATACAAGAATTTTCTAGTCATTCAACATGTACACAAATGGGCGAGAGCTTCATAAAATTAGAAGCATCCTATCTATTCTGATCTATATCAATCACAAACTACAGCTAAACCTACCAAGGAATTTAGGGGAAATATCCTTATCAACCCCAGATAAACCACCCGAGCATACCATTCCCTTGCGTCGATATTTCATCATATCAGCAATTTATAAAGTCATCCGACAATGTTCCAACCATTGAAAGATATGCAGTCTCATCTATAAGAAAAGATTATGGGTAAGCCTTGAACTTTTAGCCACCAGTCAACAATTAAACTTCACAGAAAAACTGGACCTCGATACAAGCCATTTCTTTCAACAATGCATTGAATCCATTTACTTCTGATGCTGGATCAGAAATTGCGCACAATTGTATTCAGACAAAAACATTGGAAGCTCAATATCTGAAGGATCTACAGAAGGAATCGCCATATCTATATCTTCAGTCAAGAACGGAATGCTGCAGTAGTAAATTGTTTAAGTTAAACTACAAAATAGCAGACAAGGTAACAAATAGTAAATGAATATTATGGAAAACTGTTTCAAGCAATAGCTATCACAATAATCAATATTTGAATAACACACATAAAATACTTCTCCAATTTTTTATTCCAAATGACTGGATTCATTCCCAAGACTTGAGTATAATAATCCATCCTAATCCAATATAGTAAAATACATAAGCAAATTACCTTAGATCATCATCCAGTAAGAATGAATTTGATGATATATTCTGATTCTCCTTGTTCAAGATCTCCCTCATTTGGGCAACCACCTGATGACCAAAAAATGATTAGAAACCTTGGGGACAATAATTTACCCAAATTTTCAAAACAAAGGGTGCTGAAATTGCAATTGCCTCATTTGATACACTCTGTGTGCCATATTTGTCATCCCAGTACATGGTACAAATTCGATATATTTGCCGAACTGTCAATGCCTGTCAAGTACCACAAGAACAGGAATTCATCAAGCATCTCCGAATGGCTTCCTTCAAACATTGAAAGCAGCAGGAAAAGAAACAGATGAGCATACCGGGCATAAATCCTGTCTAATCTCTTCCAAAGACTTTTTTCTTTTCTGATGTATTACCTATAAAAATTGTGCAATACACTGATTAAAGACGTATATTATAGTTTACATCTTCAAAGATCAAACAACAAAAGCTATGGCTTACCAGAAAACCAACTGCTTGTCTAATATAATTTAGCTCATGCCAAGATGTTCCAGCAAACTGCAGTATGTAATAATTGAGACCCAAAATCTATTGCCTTCAATTACAGTAGTGATTATTGTTTGAAAACAACATTTACCTCTTCCTTTGCACTAACAATCCATTTCTCCAGCTCTGCTAAACCAGATTTCACATATTCCCCATTTGAGAATGTACAACATTCACGTCGCAGCAGCAGACTATAAAGAAAATTACAGAATACATTAAGCATAAACAAGTCAGCCAATGGACAATGCCAAGGGAATTCATACATAATAATCACTTACCTGTTGAAAAGTGATATATTAATGAAAGAGAAAACCTGGGTAATGAGCTTACGGATGAAAAAAGAAGGCACCTACATGCACATTGTTTTGGTGAGAAAAGGAGAAATAGAGAAAAGTATTCATGCACAATTACAAAGTCCCATCGCAAACAACTTGTCAACATGTCAAATATATTTTCTTGTTTCTACAGATAAAATAGCACCAATAGCCCCCAACCTATAATTTATCTTCAGCTTAATATCTAAATGATTGATAAAACAATTTGGGTACATGATTCAGAACCAGAAATGTTCAAGATTAAAATATAAATTGAAGTTTTCCAATATAATCTAGCAAGAGCAATAAAATAATCTTTGGTTTTAAGAAAACAAATACCAACAAATTTACAAGTCCTTAGCTAAAGTACAATTCATTAAATAAAAGAACAAAGCATAGAACATACATGATTCTCACGCAAACGATCCATAAGAGAATCCAAAAATTTGATGATGTTGTCCCATTGACTACTATGTGATTGCTGCTGGATGCCACCTGATGATCTAGATGATTTTCCAGCATGTACCCGGGCAGTTTTGGGCACCTTACAGATTTTTACAAGAATGTATGATATTGGTTAGTGACACACTTTGGAAAGTCATTCCAGCATACAAAATGCGAAAGCAAATGCAAGTGATCAGAATATAATGTTTCAGAGCAAGGGCAAAAATGCATCAAATGGTACAAATATGCAAAACCAAAACCAAGTCCAGCCAAAAATCAAGAATAGAGTACTGACCAGTATTAATTTACAACTAGCACAAAATAACAATAAATAAAGGTTATATATAGCAACAACAAAAGATTTTATATGTACACAACTCAATAAAAGCAACAAAAAACAAAGAACCTAGCTAAAGAGCACTTGTTTGTGCATAAGTAGCAAATTTAGCACCACTATACTAATTGCAGTGGGAGGATAGATCCAACCATTTCAAACAGTGAAAGTTTTCACTCAACAGTCTTCCTCATTTTGTCTCAACAGAACAACCAAAATATAAGTTTAGCAACTCCAGTACATCAAGACTTGGACACAATTAACTTGCATTCTATCTTTTTTTGTTTTCAGATAAACATATGAATAAACTTGCATCCTGTTCATACAATGAGTGGGAGAAAGATTAGATACATAATAGAGGAAAACAGTTTGAATTGTAATCTCAAGGCTGTTTTTCTATATGCATTCAGATGTAATTTTATTGTGATTAAGAGACCAAAGCAAGAATTCAGAAGAATAATAAAGAAAATGAATATAGCTGAAGCTATGCCAAACAATTCTCACCTGAATGCATAAACTCAAAAGTGGAGACAATTCTTTCTTCAAATTGTCACGAATCAAGCCAAATATTTTCTCTACACAAGCAGTAAGTTGCTGTTTGAATAGCATAGCTGGATATCTTGCTTCAACATGTGACATACCATCACCAAATCCAATATATTTTAAAGGAGATTTTAAACCCTGGAAAATGTAACAATGCTAAATCAGCTGGTTCTCAGAAACTAATCGTGATATTTAAATAATAAAAATTAACCCAATTAAATGTGAACTAATGAAAGGCATATCATTCTTCATGAAATAACAAAAAAATGTCAAAAAATAACAAAACATGTTCCATTCCACAGCTAGAAATGAAAGCAACTTTTACTAAACAACTGTTCCAATGGAAGAATGGAAAGATAACATAGTTTCAAGCAGAAACTGCACTTTGCCCCATCCCCATACTTTTCTTGTAGTAATCACACATATCAAAGTTGAAAAAAAGAGAAGAGTATGAGGAACAAGTGAGGAGTATGGAGCCAACTGAAGATATCTAATTCTCTTCTAGTTCCAGTCCAGAGGACAAAAGTATGCTACATAAAAGAAATTAAAAAAGAAAATACCCAAAAAGTGACAAAAGGAAACAGCAACTGATTCAATCAGCAAAAGGCGGACAAAATCATTAAATACTTAAATTAAAAATCACTGTTTGAATAAACATGATTGCATAGCCCCATATTCATCATGAGCTGAATAGCTCTCTAAGCACTCCTTCAGCCATATGCACAGCTGCTTCTATGCAACAAAGAGATTTTCTTCTTAATTTTTGTTACTTGTATAGCAAAAAAGGAAATCAGCAAAAGGTGGACAAAATCATTAAATACTTAAATTAAAAACCACAGTTTGAATAAACAAAATTGCCTAGCCTATATTAATAATCAGTTGAATAGCTCTCTAAGCACTCTTTCAATCATAAGCACAGCTACTTCTATGCAACAATGAGATTTTCTTCTCAATTTCTGTTGTTATAGAGCAAAAACTAAGTTGTATAATATACTAGTTCCAGATAAACAGTGATGAAACGCAATCAATTATGACGTAACATTACAGATGATGAGTATAACCTCATGAAATTTGCCAGTGATTCTTTTCCATTAGACTTTCTCATTTTCTGGACTCAATTAGTGATGACATTAATTCCAAAAGCATCCACATTCCCCGCTTTGAAAAGAGAGACCACTTTAATGGCATCATCAAGTCATACATTATGTTGACAGAATTCTTATTCTCACAAAAAAGGAAATCTTTTTCTTTCCACATTCTCTGAGATTACCTATAGGTTTTATAATTCTAGTTTAGGCAGATTTCCCTGTATGTTTAGGTTTCCTTTTATTTTTTGGTGTATAGGGTTTTTCCTTTTATTTTTTGGTGTATAGGGTAACTCTATAAATATTGTACATATTATTTTCTTTGAAGAAATCAGACTTCCTGACACATTAAAATAGTTAAGAGTAATTTGACAAACTCATAGCACAGGTAATAGTAATTCCTCCATGACTAAAGGAAATTAAGAAATTAATATAAAAAATTTTAAATTTCAATTAGATGTTAAACACACATATGAATGACTATTTGATAAAACAAAATGAAAAGAATATCTTCTACAAAAAAAAAAAAACAAGGGAACCATTTCAATTGCAGTTAATTTTGACATAACTCACATATGCAATCCTTCCAGGTAAGGCAGTAGACCCTGCACTATGCAGAGTACTTGCAGTTAAAACACCATTTGATCTTAAATTCTTCTGCAAGAGGCATAAAAGTGCTGAGGCATTGGACAGCCAATATGGTAAGATGGCATTCTCATCCCCAACCTGAAATAAGTGTGACAGCACAAATTTATCGATTTGTACAATCATAAATCATGCATTTATACTCACTAAACAGGAGCCATCAAGCCATCAAAGTCATTACCTCAATTGACACAAAAAGGAGGCAATTTTTTATCCTTTTTTTAAGCATCCGAAACTAGAGCAAGTGAATTACCTTAAGAATTTCATTGATTCTCTCAATTATATAGTCAAAGATAGCTGTCCTTTCAGACTCAAAGGCTTGCCAATGAACAAGACATTTGTATATGATACAGGCAGCCAGTGGTTTACAATTGTTAAACCCCAAATTTTCTTTGATACAGCGTGAGAGGAATTCATAGTGTTCCTGCACATCGAAAGTAAGATGACATTTTAAACACTACAAGTGCAAAACCTGTGCAACATAAAATGAAAAAAGGAAAAACAATCATAAATACTTTGAAATCCCCTGGTCACTTTAAAATCAGTAATCACCTCACACAATTAAAACTACAAAGTTAGAAGATCACATCAAAAACAAAAACCAAAGGCTTCACAAACAACAATAGAAGCAACCTGATGTCTCTCTGCAGTTAATTTTGACCGTCGTGATTCTGAAAAGCTATGTGAAAAAGATGCAATAAGTTTTGAAGGTGTGGGTGACTCCTGCACAAGGATAAATAAAAAAGTGCATGAAAAAAAGTGTAGCATGGTGGGATTTGTATTCAATACCAAAATTAATTAAGAAAATAAAAGGTGCTTCTTACAATTATGGGCTTTCGGTCAATGTGTGGGAAAGCAAGTTCCCCAGTGTATTTCTGCTCCAATAAGTAAAAAATAACTAAAAATTAATTACAGCGAAATATATAAAAGCCAATGCCCATTGTGATATCAGATGAAAAGTTCAAAAAGAAATAATGAATGCATGAGAACCAAAACCCAAACTCCACCTACACCCACAGAATTATCTGTAAAACAGCTTACTTCCGAGTATGCCTTTGGAAGACCAGGACGGTTGCCCTTGGGAGATACACTCAATGCTTTTTGCCGCAATACATGATTCTCCTCCTCCAAATGTGAGAGCTTCTCCTCAAGACTGGATTTAGAAAAAGAAGAATATATATCTATACTTTAGGAGATAAACAAAAGAAGAAGAAACTGGGTATGAATGTATTCTAAAGGCGGGTAATTGATGTCAGGAAGCATGTATAACAGAAATATTGAGGCTTCAGAATACAGTTCCAAATCACAGAAAATTATAATTAGAACAAAACACAAAGATATCTAAGTAATGGAAAACATGACTAGTCTAATAAAAACAATGGCTGATAAAACAACACCTTTGCATGTTTTGCTGAAGCTTAGAACATTTTTGTTCAATTTCTCTAAACTTCTCAATAGTATCACTACTATCTTTCTGTGCCTTGGCAAGCTCAAGCTCCAGAGCAGAGTTCTTCTTTTCCAATGAATCCAAGGAACTCTGCAATAGCAAACCAAAAACTATCAGGAAAAACTCCATATGGAAGCAGATAAGTTGAATAAGAAAACATACAGGTGAAACAATCAGAGAAGTTTTTAAAAATCATCCAGAATTTCCCCTTCTTACAAGTTCACCGAGTGTTAAGCTGTAACCTACTACTGGACCCCACAAATTTGGTACTTATAATATCACAAGGAGGTGGCCCCTAAGACTTGAACACTGGACTCTGATGGAAACCAACAGTCTCGACCACTCAACCCAACCCTTAGGGTTACAGAATCAGGAAGTATAATTGCACATAATTAAAAACACTAAATTCGAAGCAAGCCTGATGTTCAAAAAAAAATTAGCCTTTACCACATAATCTTAGTCATGACTGTAGAACTTGATAATCAGAATTATAAATTAAATCTACAATGTGTTATAGCAAGGGTGAATAATTAAAGATCTCCATGGTAGAACTAGCCATGGGAATGACAAAAAGAATAATAATAAAAAAAAAAATGAGAGATTTGACAAAGAAAGAACAACATGATTAAAATTGAAATGCTAAAATAAGGAAAAAGATAAAACTCAGCAGGATATAAGATGTCCTACAAGCCACTACAATTTTTGTCATAATATATTCCGATTTTGATGAAATTGTTCCAAGAACACAAATTAATTGGACAACAAAATTCTGAAAAGCAAAAGATGAAAGTGAATTCCTTAATTCTATTCCATCCACATGAATCCAGTTTAAATTCCTTATATCTATGCCCATCCACATGAATCAAGTTTATCTTTTGACAGGATACAAAAAATCTTCTCATAATATATTCTGATTTTGCAGAAACTGTTCCAAGAACACAAATTAATTGGACAACAAAATTTTGAAAAGCAAAAAATGAAAGTGAATTCCTTAAATCTATTCCATCCACATGAATCCAGTTTAAATTCCTTAAATCTATTCCCATCCACATGAATCCAGTTTATCTTTTGACAGGAGACAAAAAATCCTAATTTATATATCTGTTATTGTTTGCAAGTGGTTATATTGGTAATAACATATGCACAGTATCTCAGAGTTAATTTCCCATGATTACATATTCACAGTCATAACTAATTGTCCATTGTCAGAATTGGTGAAAAAAGAGAACCAAATAAGTCAAAGGATAATAAGAAATACCAAATCAATCAACAATACAGAACACACCTTTAGTAAAGCATTTTCTTTCCTAATTTCAGCCATTGCAACAAGTTCTCTTTCTAAAGCAGATTTCTCTTTCATTGACAGCTCTAACTGATTTTGCAGAATTGCATTTTTGTTACACTCATTAATTGATGCCAATTTAGCTGCATCCAACTCAAGCTTCAATGATTCAAATGACTTTTGAAGCTTTGAAATTTCAACTAGCTTAGCCTCCTCAGCAGAAGCCTGCATTCCAGAATAAAACGAATGCAAAAAATAAATGATGCCCAACAAAAAATATTAACAAATTGGGTAAAAATTTAAAAAAAAAAAATTATAGAACTGCAAAAGACAAAGTTGATGATTTCAAATAAAATTAGTGCCTTATATGTAACATAAGAGAGAGGCACAAATCAAACAAGCTAATCAATAAAGCCATAAATACACCTTTATTCTGAAGACCACAAGGCACATTCAACTTTTCATAGAAACTAACGTGTGATTTTCATAACTAATTAACAAATACAACTTAACCATAAAAACAGAACAAAAGCTTTCAAAAAGCTTTCAAAGGAAATCAGTACATAAGTTAGCCAAACAAAATTATAAGAATGAAAAGCAATACCCGCAATCTCTTTTCTAACTGTAACCGCCAAGTGATATCTTCTAAGTGCTTTTGAAGTTTATTCTTAGCTAAACGCAATGCACCCGCTTCATTAGCCTCCTACAGACAAAAAATGAATAAACAATACAGACATAAATCACTTCAGATTACTTCAAAGATAAGGGTTGAATGACTTCAAATAATAAGAGCTAAAATCCTCAGACATGCAATGCAAGTGCAAGTCAGTACTCATACAAAATTTTAACCAAGCAAATGTTTTTTCCCACTTTCTGTTTCATGAACTTCAATTATCAATAGGTTAAAATTGCATTTTTACATTTTTACCAAACCGAAACACCAACCATTTACTAAAATAATCAAATTTTAGACAACCATTAGCCAGACCAAAAGATAAACAAAAGAAGAAGAAAAAAGAATTAAAGAAAATCAAAATTTTGTTAGAAAATCTAATCGTAATATATCAAATACAAATAAAATAATCCACACATTGGCATCCTCCATGACTCCAATCAAAAGATAAAGTAGAGATTTGAAATCTAAGGACATTCTTTGTAACCACAAACCCATAGGATGTAGAGATTCAAGAAGGGCAATGTGATTAACTGTTCCCGTTTTTTCCTTTTTTTTCTTTTTTTTTTTAATAAGAAACAAAAGTCATCATTTTATTAAAAACAGAATGGCATTTACAAAAAAGTAAACAAGCAGTCCACAAAGCATGGAAAGAACCTCTAAATCTATACAAAAAGACAACTGGCACACTAAGAACCAAAAATGTAACAAAATATTACAACTATACAGGTCAAAAACCAAAATCAGGATATATTTGATAACCACATAAGAAAATGAAACCAAAAAAAAAGTCATATTAAGTGGTAAAAATAAGGTCAGAAAGTGAGGCTTACTTTTAAAAATAAATTCAACTTTAATTTCAGTTTCAATATAAGTGAATTCATTAGTTATATGATTTTTTCATCTCGTATGTGATTTGTGGAAAGAAGACAAATTATTAATTAAAGGTAGGGGGATGTTTCCTATCTATATAGTAGGTTTTATAAGTAAAATCTTTCATACCTTTTTAAGCCTCCGAAGCTCTCGTTTTGCCAGTTTCTGCCTCCACCGACATTGTATAGCTACAATAGAAGTTTGACGATGCCGGAACGCGGAGCGGAACTTGTACATTCTCCAATGAGCCTAGCAGATTTTTATTACACAGCCAAAAGAAAAATAAATGTTGTAAGATCAAACTGAAACAGCCAGAGAATTATATAGTCAGAGTTATCCCTTCTACCTGTATCCTTGGACATTAGTATAACCATCATTCCCCTTCAAAATCATAATAATCAATATATACCAGTTTCTAAATGATTTCTTAACCATATGTAATAAGAAGGTTTTGGGGCTTCTAATTGAGCACAACCATGTTCAAAAAATTCCTCAGTAGGATGAGAACGAAATACAATCTACTACCAAAAATCACCAAAGCAAAACTAAACTATATTATCTCAGTTGAAGAACTGAAGAATTAAATACACCAATATGAAAATAAGGGAACTGGGAAGCACGTTTTCTGGGAAAAGTATTGGCATAAGTAGATAGATAAGCATTCATTTTTTATTTTGGACAAAACATGTATTGACCGCTGCCAACCAATTTTCCAGTTAACAGGAACCACATTATTAAGCAAAACAGAAACAGGACATTTACATCCTTCTTGTACATGCAATGAAAAGAAAAAAGAGGGAAGAGAAATAGGACAAGAACTTGAACATGTCCAAATTGTACTTACCTGAATTAAAGTGGCAGCTTTATGCTTCTTTCTATTAAGTAATCTTTCCCTCGTTGAGAAGCCACGAATGTTGGACTGTATAAGAATAGCAGCCAAAGATAGTTTCATATAAGCATGCCTTAACAGCCACCTGCGGACATACTTCTGTATTGAAATAGCAGCTGCTATCTCTCGTTTTACAACATACATTTTTCGAGCAAGACATCCTGCGATAGATATGACCATTAAGTGCTAATACCAAAAAAGAACAAGATATATAAAGCAAAAGAAGCTCACAAGTTCACTAGTCACTGCATTTGGATTCCAGTAATCAAAGCAGCAGTTGTATTCACCAATGTATCATATACAAGCAAAATGTTAAAAACTAACTGAAAAATGATATCGATGAAAAATGAGAATGTGGCTGTTGGCAATGATGACAAGAAATTCAAATGTTTGGAAGATATTTAGGTAGATAAATAAAGTGGTCATCACATTTTTTTTCTTGTTTTCCCTAGTAATGATGAGGTTTCAATTATGGAGCCATAGAAGTAGAGACGAAAAGTAGCAGTAATTGTGCTAACCAAATGCCTAAATGCTCCAAGATGACAATGTTAACAGTAACTGTAGTCTAATTGAAATTGAAAGGCCAAAAGTTAAATCCCGTTTTGTTTTGTCAACACTTTGAGTGATTGACTTTCAATCATACACAAAAGTATCTTAAAAATTATATGTTGAAAATTGAGGATGAGAAAACTCATCGTCCAAAGGTTGTAGCTAAAAACTAGATAAAACAGATCCAGATAGAGCAACCTAAACAATTACAAGATAAAATAACCTCTGCAGTATGCTTGGAGGACAAATGTAGCAGCGCGGATCAAGACAAAATTCCTGTGTGCAATAAATGTTCGCCATCTATGTTGAATTTGCCTAGCAGCAATGTCCAGAACCTCAGCACGTCTGGAGTCTAAAATGCCAATCTGACCAGCCCTAAGAAACACTTTTGTCCTGCCCATCTACACAACCAAAAAGACAAAAAAGAGAAACAGAAACATTTTAAGAAACTGAATTAACATTAAACAGCAAAAGAATATGCATCAAAACCAAGATTACAACGAAAACAAGAAGATAGCATCTTATGTAGGAAGTATACCTGAAAGTTCTGGAGCTTTAACTTTTGCAAAATTTTCTCAGTCAAAGCTTTTTCTTCAAAACTGTAAACATATAAAATCCATAAAGCAACAGAAAATAATTTCTCAGTGAGCACAAAAAAGCAGTAAAAAAAAAGACCCCCCATGCACGCATACACAAACAAATAACTGAAGATATGAGACCCTACAATTTTGGGAAGACAAACTTTTAAGAAAACAAATACCATTTATTTTTCATTAATAAATAAGAAATAACTCGTTATTTAAAGTCACCTGAAACACAAAAGGAGAAAGAAATTTGCAACAAACAATGACAATGAGAGGATTTTGTAATGATAAACCACTATCACGAAAATATATATTCATTATAATGCAATGTTAAAGCTATGAAACATAAACCTTTATCATGTAACAAACATGCAAAAACTATGTTAAAGCTAATTAAATTTTGGAAGGCATTATTGAGAGACACTTGCTAAATTTCCCAAGATTCAAGTTCGCTAATAAACTAAAACCCAACCTTCCATCCATAAATTCAAGGGCTAATAGTCCAAATCGATCCACAAATTCTGAGTAAGTCCTTCGAGTTGGATAACCAGCCAGACTAATCCTAACTGCCTCCAGAACACCCTAGATTGAACAAACAAATATCAATTATTATTTCACTATTGTTACATTAAAAAAGAAATTAAAAATAAGGAACAAAAAAATAAAAGCAAATGCTATCATTAGTACCCAGCTAAAAAGGCAAAAACATAAAATGTGTGTGTGTGTGTGTGTGTGTGTGTGTGTGTGTGTGTGTGTGTGAGCGAGAGAGAGAGAGAGAGAGAGAGAGAGAGAGAGCAAGGAGAAAAGGACAACAGGAGGCATAAAGGAAAGGGGAGCAAGAGAGACGTTTTTTAACAAGAAACACGTCAAGGGAGAACATGGAACCAGAATGCATTCATTTAAGCTTTAACAACAAAATCTTATAGCAATAACAATAATAGAAAAAATTAATGATAATAATGATAAGAAAAACAGCAAAAACGCTACCACCAAGAATGGGAATAAGACTAAACAGCCAATCATGTGAAGATAAGTTAGTATAATCTGCTGACATAAATAAGCAATAACAAACATTTCATATGTCAACTGAAGTACAACAACAGAACATGCTAGCAATAAACAATGATATAGCTTATCAACATTTCAACAAAGCTGTATGATGGCCAAGCACGTGATTACATTTGTAAGCATATGCCAGTCTTATGTCACTTTTTAACTGACAGAAACAATGCATCTCCCTTGAATAAACCATCTACATAGTGTTTGGCCATTCATAATTTAATAACACACAGCATGCAATAAACTTTGTGATTCTTTTGAACACCCACCCAACCCAAAAAAAAAAAAAACAAAGAAGTCATTCCTGCAATTGATTAAAACCAATAAATCAATTTAGTTTTAGCACACACAAGATTCAAAGTCATACAGCAACAATATAATAAAAACAATATGATAAATACCACAAAATATACTGTAATAACCCAAAAGAGCCAAGCAGATGTAATGATCTCTCTGTTTTAGAGTATCAGCACAAAAAGAACTGTAAAAGGTCTTATATTACTGACCCCACAGCGTAATTGATGTAAGATGCTCAGATTCTCAAACTTTTGAGGTTGATTCAGAGAGTTTGGCTTCACACAACGTATGTAATGAGGCTCTGTTGAGTTGAGGGTTTCCATGAGTGCTTGAAGTTGTTGCTAGAAACAAAAGGAAATAATTATCAACATTAACTTTAGAAAGTTATAGACAGAAAAGTCAATGTACTTGAACCAAGCTGAAAGTTTTTGATAATGCAAAATTTTGAAACAATATAATATAAAAGAAATAATGCAAAATTAGCAATTAAATTATTCAAATAACAATGTACAAGAGTTCTGAACATAAATTATCAACATTAAAATTCAATGTTCAACATTAAATAAAGTGATGATTGTTTATTTACTTCATTCAATAAATGATAAATTATGATGCATTATCCATTGCACAGTGTCAAAAATTAATCCATTATTCTTTATTTTGATAGGAAAGAACAAAAATCTTAGATTAAACACACTATATATCATAAAATGATTAAGAGCTAATTTTTGGATTTAAGAGCTAAATATTGTTATCAAACATCCACATTGTTGAAAATTTTAAGAATAAATATATTGGGAAAAAATAATCATTATCCCAGTCTTAGAAAACTCCAATGATTACGGTAATAACCACAAATGCTATCCTTTAAAGACATGGCATGAGGAAATAACTAAATCCAGTAATCTAGAATCAAACAATTATTCAAACAAATACACACTCAAAAACATATTTTAACCACCAGAAAAATTGACTAGCACCCATAACCAGTCTGCTACATTAAGATAATCATCATGAGCCATTCAATTAATAAACTCCACTGGAACAATCTGAAACACTCCCACAATTAGATATTCAAGCATAAATTTTAGCACATTTAACAAAGACTAAAAAACAAGAAATAGTCCCAAGTTCTATTCTTCAAAATATGAAGTTTGTTCCAAACACTAGAAGCTATTGGAAGAAAAGAAAATTCTGGAACAAGAACATGCTGGTCTGAAAGGATATTCAACACTTGCAAATAAGAAATAATTTAATAAGAAAAATCTTTGTTTCATAATTTAATATCAAAATCTTCTCTTCTCTTATCATCTTTTCTTTTATTTAATAAGAAACAAGAAGGAATTTTACTAATAAAATAGGGGAGAAAGAACAAATTAGGAGGACCAAAGTCCACCAGAAATCCAAAAGACATTCAAAAAATTGAAAAAAAAAATAACAGTAATCATGGCCAGAATATCATTCCAATTAGAAAGTTACAGAAAAAAGGGATACCCTGAAACATTTTACGAAAATGAAGTGCATTATGAAGCCAACAAGGAAACATAAAGGGCAGAGAAAATAAAGGTTCCTTTTCTTATTCATCTTTTCTAGTAGTATTATCTGCCTCCTCTTTTGTACATTTTCATAGACAATCAGAGTAACATCAGCAATATGAAGGTTCAGTACAGAATGTCTCATACCTTGAATCTCAAAGCCACTGAAGAAAATTTGTAAGATGATCTTGAAGATTCCTCAGGTGTTAAAGGGAAAAGACCAGCAACAAAAGAGCATTTGGAAGAAGACAAAAGATTGCAATGTTCTACCACAACATAATCACGATTTTTATCTAAAAATGTATCCGTTTGATAGGTGACCTACAGATAAAGCAGGGAAAATCAAGCTAATAATTCTCAAAGTTAACAAATAATTATATATGTAATAATACAACATAACAACATATTACGTGCCTTGCCAGCATAATGGGAAATGGTAAAATCTGTTTCTGAAAATTTTGCTTTTTCCAACCTCGGGTGAACTCGAAAATTCTGAAACAGCTTGGTGGAAAATGTTTCATGTGTTGACTTGGGAAACATGCTGCATAAACAACAAAATCAGGATAAGATAAATTGAATATAAACAATTCTAACAGCAACCAGCATTATGCACCAATTTCCACTTGAGAAATCAAACCATACCAAGCTTCATCCAAGAGAGCAATTATCCCAATAGGTTTCTGCAAATAAATTTATCATGAAGTAAGGCCCATTTTCAACAATCAAAAGCAAATCTAGAAAAACAAAACTATAAAAGACAAAAAATGAGCACACAAATACTGTATGATTCCTTTATTAACTACATTTGGAAAAAGAAAAAAGAATACACGCGCTCTTTTTTCATTATAATATAAAAAAATGATCAAATTTAAGAGAGTCGGTTCTTTTCAAAAGGTTTTACCAGGCAACACGTAAAATATCGAGATCATTCTTGAAGCTGGGGTTGTGTCCAAGTCATAACAATCAAAAACATGCTAAAGTTATCACAGTACATGTACAATATCAGCGCCACAAAACCCTCTTTGCCGCCAAATATGTACTGGGGATACTGCAGTGTCTTCTGGCAACATTAGCATGAAACTTTTACAAAATTCTCAACCACAGTTCTTACTAATCTTTATTTTGTAGCTCCATTAACATTGAGCATTACACCTCAATTCTCGAATGAATAAACAAAAGCACCATGTTATAGGGAACATAAAGACCAGATCTGAAAAGAGAATCCCGCCATAATCATATGAAATTCCACACTCAAGGGGAGGAAGGGAACAGCTGAAGGAGTGCAGCATTGCACAATATATATAAACAAGATATTGGTCAAAGAAGATAAAACTTCTGTGAGAAGGGACAAATAAGTACCTTCTCAATCAAATCTAAAACATCTTGATTGTCTATAAACTCAATGTAGCTCCAGTTGATCTCTTCTTTCCTATACTCCTCTTGCTCCATCTTGAAGACGTGCTGAAACCAATGACGTAAAAGATCAGATAGAATGTCATATTCTTACTACAAGTACAAGCTCATCCAAAATACATCGCAAAGTACCTCATTGAAATGTTGCTGCAGCTTTTCATTTGCAAAATTAATGCAGAATTGCTCAAAACTGCAGAAAAGAAAATTCTAATCAATCAATGAAGGAAAGAATTATAACTAAGACATAATGGATACAGTATGACATATTAGCTAAACCAAAAATAAAATAAATCAATAAAATGGATAGAACAGCTGCAATGTTTAACCATGTGAACCATATGCTGTTCAAATCAAGAAACTTAGTCAAGATTGTCGAACAAATATATCATACAAACAGCACATGCCAACATTAACTCTTTAGAAACGCATTGATGTTATATGGCCTCAACTAAATTGTATAAAGTAATATCAGTACACAAAATAGGAAAAAAAAAACCACTTAAATACAATTGTAGAAGGTATCAATTGTGAAATAATAAGTGGCTCCTTCCAGGTATTGGACTATTGCTGGATAAGTTTTTAAGGTGCCAAGCCCTTAACCTTGACCTTTAGAATTAAGACTGTGCAGGTATTATTTGTTTTATAGATTGCATAAAAGTTATGATGAATCAAGAATAGGAGTATATTTACAAAATTTCCAAATTAGTCCTATTGCTGCAATATTCAACTCGATTCACCCAAAAATCCAATCTAATTGAAAATTGTGGTTGGGCATTCAACCTGTATGCTTAAAACCAACAGAATAAGAATATGGGTACTAACGGTTTATTAAACTCAGATTTTGGTAATTACAAAATTATGGCTGGGCATTGAACTGTCTATTTAAGAACAACAGAACAGAAACATGGGTATTAACACTTTATTAAATGCAGCCTTAGGTAGGCACCCAAATCTGAGCTTGGTCATTTTAACTATGCTTTTAATAAACAGATAAATTAATAAACAAAACATATAAACCTACAATTTCTTTATTTAAAAATTATTTTCACCAATAGAAAGAATAATAAACCATACTAAAGTATTACAAAGTTCCAACTCCAGCCCACATAGTGTACTAATGAGTGTTGGTGTTTTCACAGGACACGTTCAGAAGCTATAGTAAAGATCATTACAAAGAAAAAAACAAGGAATATGACACCATGAGCATCTCTGTTTTCAGCATTTACATACGGTATTTGTCAGATTTCAGGTTGAACAGTATCTCCCCTATTTCCCATCTTTAGGCACAATCTGGTACATCTCTGTTTGGTCAATCTCTTCCCATTCCTACACTTTAGTTTGAACAAGAATATTTCTATACCAATCCCCAAGCAAAATCAAGAAACAAAAATATATTACCAGGAGCATTGATATAGTAGCAGAAAAATCACATCAAGCCAAATCATAAAGCCTATGAAGCACAACACAGACAACAAATCATAGAACATTTACGTGTTCAACAGGACACAGTTTATAGTAACTGCTGATCTGTGCAGTGTAAGAGACTTCCTGATAAGCCAAGTGAGATAGCACCAAATAGGAAAATAGAAAGGAGAAAATTAGAGAGAAATGGAAGAAAAAGTAGAAGAAAGGGGAGAAACAACGAAAGAAATAGGAGAAAGCATCATAATATTCATTCAATAATCTTAAAGTCTAATTCTAGAACCAAAAATAAGGCCCTATATGGTGGGCATAAACCTAAACATAAGACAAAAGAAATCTACTTTCCATAAGAAATAAAAATCCTTAAAACACAAACAGGAAAAATCAAACCAACTAAAATATATAGCCCAACCATGACTCCAATAAGAAAATAAAGTCTAATCCAACAATAATAAGGAAAATAAAAATAATACTAAAACTAGCCTTGCTTGGTCTACATCGCCAAGTTTTGAGCATCTGGGCAATCAAGGGTATTAACATCAAAATGTTATTTCAAAACTAGAAGGTTTTAACTTCTTTGTACTTGATAAAATATTCCTAAACTTAAATATGATTTTTTTTGGCAAAAATGAAAAAAAAGAAACTACCTATTATGTTTAAAACATTCAAAGCCATAAATGTCTAGAACGCCAATCTGTATCTCGGAGTTCACATCCTGCCCAACAGACATATTGATCTTTTCAACAAGCCTGGAAGAAACATAAGACCCTTTAAAAATGTTCACAAAAATATCTGAATAGATCAAGAGAAATATTCTTTTATGAAAAACGGTTGTCAGTGTACCAGTCAAATAATCGAGCATATACAGTCTTGGCCAGTGCATCACGACTAGCAATAGCAGCATTACAGTCAAGAGCTTTAATAATACTTCCTTCACGGGTTTGAATTGTACGAGTGCAAAGAGTAGCCAGCAAGAGGTTTACATCACACCTGATTAAAGAAGCAAATTAACATTTTTGAGCATCAAAAACCAAAAGCAGAATTCTTGCCCCAATATCTTTGTCTATCTAACCAAACTATTCATCATTCATATATAGCAGAAAATCCATTCAATTCACAAGCTGCAAGCTCATCAATGCATCACTTCACATAAGCTTAAAGCAACGTCATAATTTTCACCTCCAATGTTAACATCCTATACCCTTCACCAACAACCAGGGGAGACAAACACCTTAAAACTTACAAGGAAATTCACAATTATGGTTTCAACACAAAAAAGAAAAGTTGGGAACAGAAGTTAATGATGAATCCAATAAAAGACTTAGTCAAACAAGCTAAAAATTTTAAGCTGTTATTACAATCACCTACATAAAAAGATCAGCGGCCATCTGCATATGAAAGGTAGATTTCTGATCCTTTATAACAGAAGAGTCATGCTCTTTGCCAGGAGAAAATTCAATGTTTCCCAGATGCAGAATTGCTGCTAAGGTGCGAAAAATAGCTTCCTGGTAGCAGCAAAATATACGAAAATGAACATCAGAACATTTTACAAAAGAACAATAATCAAAGGTAAATGGCAGTATGCAATTGTATGAAATGTGCTACAGTATAAATTTTTAAACCTGATCCTCATGACTTATACCAACAATATCCATTGCCCTCCTTGTCTTCATGTATTCCTCTGCGCTGCTCACTCCTTCTAGTTCATATATCCTGCTTTGATTTAAGTAGTGAAAGTGGCTTGGGTGGTCAAGTTTGTATTTTTCTGCATCCTAGGCACATGAAACAATTTCTAAGAATATAAGCACAAAAACACCAATATGATGATATGAGCACACTGGATCAGACAAACACAATCACAGCTTAGCAGGGACACATCATCAGTACTATCATCATGCATTTTTTCCTCAATGCTACTATTAGTAAAATCATAGTTCTATCATTAGCACATTACCATAATTGATTGACATGTTTGTGGATGGCAGAGAGCTAATAGAATCAGAGACAGACAAAGAGATAGAGAAAGAGAGAAACAGTACCCTCCCAGATGCACATAACTGATAAAAGCAGTGATAATTCCTTTCAGGATCTGTTATCTGAACTACACGGGATCTTTCCAGAAGGTAAGTTCTGATTGCAGCACCAGATATTCTACCATTTGCATCAAACTGAATCTCAACAAACTTGCCAAATCGGCTGCCACAAACAAAGCATCAGAGATTCAGAAAGCAGGAATAAAACCAGATGACAATTAACCGTTCCTTATATTATCAATGTAGGGAAACGAATAGATAAGTTAAACAGAAAAACTATAATGGACGGATAACATGATTGACGTAGTGATCTTTTACCCAAACTTCTCAGTGGATAACTTTAACAAGCATGTGATTCCATAATTATCTAGATATTTCTTCTCTAAAGGAAGGTTATAATCTGCAGTCATTTCTACTGACTTCCTAAGTTCCTATGTCATTAAATGCCATCATAACATAATTACCAAATTTTTTGAATCCTAGAATTTTCTCCAAGTTCTGCATGCTCATTCATTCTTTTCCAAACATATTCCCTAGCACAGTTAACAAGGAATTTTTATAGCAAGCAGAAATTATAAAAGAACTGTAAACTGTATAAAAACTCATCAGAGAAGGACAGATTGACACTGGTTTGCAGACATGAGTAGCTGTCCAATACAAAATGGGCTCACAAAAGCTGACTTTATCCACTACTACCTATGTGTAAATAACATTCATGCACATAAACTGACACGGAAAGAGAGATATACAGGCACATGCATCTATTCTTCATTTCAGTCTTTCGATCAATTCTACATTATTCTACAATATCCATATCAATAAAATGAAGAAAAGAACAAGAAGAAAAAGAAGAAGAAATTAAAGCACCCTCCTATTCAACCAAACATCCATAAATTACTTCATTAATGATAAATATTTCATAAAGCACTAAGTAAGATACCAAAAGAATAAAAAATTTGAAACCTGTAAGACTTGAAGCGTCTTAATATCAAAATGCAACATCTTGGATGTACACAAATGAATTTATATTCAAGAAGGAAGGCACCACATGTTGGTGAACAATTAGACATGCAACTTTATAAAAAAGAAAATAACAGTTTAATATATTTATCTTGATGCACACCTTGAATTGTCATTTCTTACAGTCCTTGCATTGCCAAATGCCTCCAAGAGTGGATTTGACTAGAGCACAAAGAAAAGAGAAATCATCAACATATTGATAGTAAAGACAGAAAATCCCAAAGGTGTACAAAGTGGACATAATATAGGTCAGTGAAGGGGATCAGACCTCAATCAAGTTTCAACCTAAGATCAAGATTAACTGATTCATTCAAACAAGATGTATACCAACCTAAACCATATATGCTCACATCATGGTTCAAAATGTAAGCATAAAAGAAACTTTTAGTAGCTGATTTGAGTCAAGATAGCACTTACTTCAAGAACTTGCTGCTCAACAGTTCTGTCATCACCAGCAGCTCTTCCACCAACATAAGTAAGATACCGCATAATCAGTTTTGTCGTCTCAGTTTTTCCAGCACCACTTTCTCCACTGACCAAAATTGACTGACTTTGATGCTCGCTCATCATTGCTCTGGATATACAATACCCTCAAATACTAAATCAATTGCCTCAAAGGTAAGCCAAATCCACAAAAAAATTGCGCAAGCTTGACACACCTGTACGATGCATCAGCTACTGCAAAAACATGGGGGCTTAGCTCACCGAATGGAGCTCCCTTGTACTGTTCCATCATATGTACATCATAAAGGTGAGGCAGCTTTGTAAATGGATTAACTGCAATCAAAATGCTTCCTGTGTATGTCTATCAAATAGACCAAAACCAAAAACAACTTTGAGTAAATGTCAATATTCAGAAAAGCACTAAAAATTATGGAAATCCCGCAATATTTTGAATGTTCGATATTAACCCAAACAATCAATCAAGTGATACCCCTGTAAACCAAGAATTCTGATAGATATTTACAACCTGCATTGAGTTCTACTGACTTTCTGACCAGTTAACGGAAATGAACAAATCAAGAATGAAATTAAAAATTAAAAACTATTAATAAATTGTGATAAATCAGAAATTAAATCTAAAAGAAAATCTTTTGAGCATGTAAGGTTTGAGCCTAAGACCTACTCCAACCCACCTGCCCCTTTACCACTTGATGGTCCAAAGTTTCCCCATACATATATTGTGCAAGTTAACACCACCATGTCATGCGTAACCGAATTACCACAGGAATTTACTATCGCATTAAAAAGCCACCTATAGACAACACCACAAGGAGCTCTAATTCAAACATGAGAAAAAAGGGCTTAAGAAAACAAGCGTAAGAATGAACTTAATAGCGCGCATATGAGAGACAAATTATCCAAGAGAACCTGTTCCTAATGCATACAGCTTCATATGGTCTATTTGCTATTCTGCAATTCAACACAATTGTTACCAGCCTGTCATGCAAAAATTCCAGCTTCGCATGCCAAGTATGAATATAGACCTTCAATTTGAGTTTTAGAGTAAAATATCACTTTGTACAGCATTAACTCAGAGAACTAAAATTCAAATAACCACTAATCAACAGCATTATAACCATATATGGAGCTCGGACACTTATGATTTCACATTCTATGTAGTCATTTCTTATGCTAAAATCCCAACATTGTGCACATGCAGTATGGATTTAGATCCTCAATTCTAAAACATAACTCTCCTTGAATTCAAGCAATTCTCAGCATGCGTTTGAACATCAAACACTATAGCTAACTTCACAATCAACCAAAATTTAACAAAACACAAACAGAACTGCTTCATTAAAGCAACAGCCAACACACACATACACGTGTAACTACATGTACAGTGAATTGACTCACATAAATATCATTAAGAGCATATCTTCTCTCCAGATTGTAAAGAACTCCAGGCTCATTCAAATACGTCAACTTGGTCATATCATCAACTCCTCCATGCTCCTCCTCGTCAGCATCTCTGGGAAACAGCTTCTCCGGCGCAGCAAAAAGCTATACGAAAAAAAAAAACACAAAATAAATCAAAACCAAGACAACACGACAGAGTTTCAACAGGCACACCAAACTAGACGAAGATCATTCCGTTACCTTTTTACCACTAGCTGTTATAACTTGGACTTGCTTTCCTACAAAATCAGTAATTTCAGCTGCAAGCCAAGCCAAACTCTTGTCCTCCACCCATACTTTGGAGCCTCTGCTGAGATTCATCTTCCTCCAATTGCTTTTGTATTTAGAAAGCTTTGCCTATATTTTGTTCTTCAAGTATGGAGTTGAAAAACCCTAGAAATTTAGAAGAAGAAGAGCGTGAATTTGAAATTTCAATGAAACCCTAGAGAGAGAGAGAGAGAGAGAGAGAGAGAGGGTGAACATTTTGGGTTCCCGCCCTAACCGAAGGTGCAGAGTGGGAGTCAAAATTGGCGAAACGTAAGGGGTATCTTTTTTGTATCGTATAGGACACGTCACCCTTTACAAGTTAGTTAGATTCGCTTGGTTTTCACCATCCACGCTTCTCTTCTTTTGTTAGGAGTTGGTTTTCAGTTTTTCACCGCTACTCTTCTCTCCTCCCCTTTTCTTTTCTCTTCTCTTCTCTTCTCTGTTGCTGTTACTAGTACCTTTGTACGCGTGCGTTACTGTTACCTACTTTCTTCTTTCTTTTTTGCCAAATTTGTGGGAAATTTTGTAAAATTCAAATTTCGAAATCTAAACTAATTATATATTAATGAAAATTCTAAAAAAATTTGTCTCAAGAAATTAATTGTGTACTAAAAATGCAAACTCTTTATATAAATTATTATATACAAACTGCATATCATAATAAACATTCATGAGTAGTTTTATTTAATTAATACTATTTATTATGTGTTACATCATTTTGTATATGATAATTTGTTGGTTAGTGTTAAAAATTAGTTAATTTTTGTAATAAAATCTAAGATTCGGTATACTTTATATACTTGACATGCTTTGTAAGTTATTTTATTTGGATTAAAGTATGTTGGAGAATATATTTATTTGTGTTTTTGTTTTTAATTTATTTAAATTTAAAATGAAAGAGGCCCATCGAAGTCAAAATCATCTCATTAATATTTAAAAATTAAAAAAAAAAAAAAAAAAAGAGGGGAGCGCTATCTGTTTCTTGAATTTTGAAAGTGACAAATTTAAGTCCAATTTTCAAAAAAGGACAAATGAGGAGAAGTTAACACTAACAGTGACGGCAACCAAACAAAAGAAGAAGCATAAGTACTGTAATTTCAGGTTTTGACATAAGCACAAAACAAATTTGATTTCTTATCTCTTAAGGTAACGAAAAGGGTATTTTGGTCCAGATAATAAAAGAAGGAAATTGCGTGGCAGTTGGCCCTAGAATGTCTACAATACTCGCCGTGCGCTCCTGCTGCTCTGGCCAGGCGACCAAATTCTGACGTGGGAGCCTACAACTTCAACTTAGGAGGCAGGCAGCGATAATCCATCCCATCCCATCCCTCGCTCTCTCAAGAGTGTGGACCCTCTCTTTTTCGTTTTAGAAATTTTTATCTTAAAGAATATAAGTTTACAATTAATAATATTTTAAATACAACAATAATGAAAGAAAACGATTAAATAATGTGGATGACAATCATGGCAAGGGTTCCTGAATTTTGGTAAAACCATAAACAATTATGATATTTGCATTTTGTATTTTTTTTTTTTTTTTTTTTTTTTTTTTTTACAAATCCTCCAGATATCATAAGACATTAACAAACCATTAAATTTAAAAGACAAATATAAAAATTCTTTTCATTAAGATTTTAAATTTTTTCAACATATTACACTACTTTTCTTCAATAACTTAGACTTACATAGAGATTGATATATATTTGTTATACTTCTAAAATTGGTAAACATCAATTTTTCACTTCTATATTAAAGATTATTGAATTCATCCTACATAAACATTGAAATTTAAATTTTAAAAGTCACAAAACTTGTGTACCAAATGGTTGTGTTTTAATTTTATGCTTCAATTTTGCAATCCTCTCCTTAAAGCTTACCGATTTTATCTTGTTTTTAAGGTATTTGACAATAATTAATTTTTGGGTCGATTTGGCATCAATAAAGCGTAGGATTTGATTTAAAAATGAGTTATTTAATGGGAAGATACAGGCTTGAGAGACTAAAGAATTTGGGTAAGAAGAAGAAGAACGATAATGGGGTTGAGTGGTTGTCGAGCTTTGCCATGGCCACATAATCAAAACCGAATCTAATTTCCTAAAAAGGGGTATGGTTTTTGGTTGGTTACTGCAAGGGTATAATTGCAAATCCAGACAATTTCTTTAAAACTTGTTAAATAGATCTTGGTGGGGACTTAGAAAAAAAAAAACAAAAAACACAATTTATATGCTTACTTGTTTTTTTTAAATACAATCTTGTGTTTTAATTATAGAATGTAACAAACGCGGCTTAATTGAGTTGAGCATCGTTAAAATACACAAAAATTAGTGTATATGAATCAAAATGTGGATGAATATAGTGTGGGCCAGAATGGAACCAAAAATTTATTAGAGAGGGGTTAAATATTTTTGAATCATACAGTATGAAAATATAATATAAACAATAAGAATAGCAGTTATTCAAAATTTTGAAAATTTAAGATTAAAAAAAAATTTGAAATTAATTATCTTTGCTAGATTTGTGAGTTCAAAGCAAAAAAAAAATTAATTAATTAATTAATCAATTGGAGATTACTTGTTGGCCCCTTTCTTTTGGAGTAATTATCATTTTCTCCTTACTTTTTGATTAATCCCAAGAACTCCTCTGTTGTTAGGTTTATTCTGTTGTCTGTCGACTAGTTTCATAATTGACATATTTATCATCGAGGAATCTCCACTCAAATTCGGCCGAACTTTTGGGGCTCTTCGAATAATATTAAAACAAAAAAAAATAAAATAAAATGGTAAGCACTTATTTTTGAACATAATATATTTATTTTTCTAACGTACAAAAATAACTAACGATGGAATGTTATTGACGCAAGAAAATACAGTTGCGCCGACAAGAGAGTATTTCTACCAAGTGAAAACCACCAAAAACAACACTACGAACAAGGCCAAGTAAAGGAATTGCCCCAAATCTAACGCGAATTGTAATTACAGCGACCAACAAACTCCAAAATGAAAGATGCTTCTGAAATTGAATGTAGCGTAATGGGATGAAGAAAAGCGCAACTTCCTAGTAAGTCAGAAGATATCCTTCCTCACGTCCGTTCACTCCAAAAAGAAGTTGGTGAAAGGAGACCACCAAAAGCTTTTCCAGTAAGTCAGAAAACATTGGAGTTGCAAATTTAGGATTTTTCTCTTTCTAAGACAATGAAAAAACACATGAAAAAGAGACGTGTGTGTGAAGATGGAAAAAAAAAAAACAATGTGTGCACCAACAATCATCCTTATCCAACTTCTTTTTTTCTTCTTACAATAAAATATTTTATATATACACAGCTTAAGTTGCACATATTACCAAAGAATCTGTCATTTGTAGATTGAACTCTTTGAAGAAATATTTTATAATTTGTTACTTTTGAGGTTATTTCATTGACATATGTATGTGTTCTCAATTGATTGGTTTAACTAACTTTATCCATTCTTTTGTTCCCCTTTCATTATTTAAATGAGTTATTGAGATTACATTATCTATGTCTCACTGAGGCATCTATCAAGGTTTTATTATCTTTTTTTATAGAGTCTCTTTTGTTATTGAAATTTTTTTTAAAATAATCTTATTTTAATTTTTTTTTATATTTATAATCAACTCTAATAGATTCTTACTAAAATAATCATTTTTAATAATATTATCCTCACAAATAAATTATGTTAATAATTTTACCCCAAATAAATTTATCTCATATTTTGCATTTCTTTATCTTTTTTCACTTTTTTCATCTCTAAAAATATACACACACGTTAACATATTCCGACAATAACAAAAATAATAGAGATTAATCTTACTTGTATTATTAATTTTTATTATATTAATGAGTTTAAAAATACTTATAAGTAATTAGTTTGTAGCTAGTTAGTAACACTTGTATTTTATATGATGAATATAGAAAATAATGGTTAAAATATGTAACTCTTACAACTTATATGCATATATTATTAAAAAAATTATAAATGAGAAAAATTTTGGTGATTTTCACCTAAAAATGTGGTCGAAAAATAAAAAATTTAACAAGAAATTCGGGAAGAATTAGGTGCATGTCACATAGAATAAATTTGATCGTTTCTATCAAGAATTACTGCAATAAGCATGATTTTTCAATATGTATCATTTAAGAATGAACCATCAATAGCAATCACTAACTGAATTGATATACGAAAATTACTAATCGATGCACCTAATGCCATGAAAAAATATAAAAAATTATCATTCTCATCTTTTTCTATATGCATGATTATATATAGATTAAATTGCTGTAAAATATAACAAAATTGCGACAGCAGTTTAAACGACTCTATTGAGTTTTCACGTGCTAATCTTTGTACTTCTTTTTTAACTAATCATGCCTTACGATAAGATACACAAACTCTAAACTCACGATGTATGTTATCTTGAATGTTATTTAGGGTGTAAATTTTATTAGGGTTTTGAAATTTGTTCATTACATATCACTAATAAATTGACTACTAACTTGACGATGATCTGACTACAACTTATTACTTCGACAAGTATGAACATCTTCAAAGTGCTTAACATATCAATATTCACCATTTTTATATGTGTTAGTTGTTTGAATTCACCATTTACATCCGTCAATTACATACTTCACCTCAAATCGATCTATTTTAGATTTTCAAACTCAAAACTAAAAATGATTCTTCAGTAACATTATATCAAGTGTATCACGTAACTCTTTTTTTAAATTAAAAATATAACCAATAGATATATTATTATGGACAAAAGTAGATAATGCATCTTGCAGCTGAACAATTGATGATAGAATTGGTGGTAAATATTGAGAGGTTAATGGTTCTGATATATTATCTTGACGTCTCATTGAGTTAATTTGACCTGGTTCATAACCTATATTTGTGGAAACATTCGTATCTTCATCGTAGTAATTCTTACATGAGGTTTTGTGTGTATTGCCAAGACTATAAGCAGTTTCACCATCTATACATGGTTGATAAAAAAAAAAAAAAAAAAAACTATGTATAAGATCTTTATTATACTCGTATGGTGGGTACTGACTATGAATTCTAGTATTTTCATGATGTATAGTTAAAGGCTTTATAAAATGTATCTCGTCTAATGAATAATTTTGACCAAAATTGAATTCATTACTTCCCAAAGAAGAAATAAATGGTTGTACATGAACTTATGAATTAATAACTTGTAAAGGAAAAGCATAAGATACTCTACGATCATCAATAACTATATGTTCTTTAGTGATGTAAAGGGGAGTGATATGTTTACTTATTGATACCACAATATTGCTAGTAAAGGTAGATATACCATAGTCGTTACTAATACCAATATATAGAATAGACCATATTTCACTATCTACGAAACTTGTTTTTATTTTAATAACGAATTTCATTACATCAATTTCAGTAAAATTATATAATATCATCAATAATTCGTGATATTTGATGTTATTTGAAATTGATAAAACTTTAATCCTTCCACCACAACATTTTTCTGAACCATTTAATAATGTAATCTATGATCTTCCATAACGAATATTAATTGAAAACATAATTTTAACCATATATCAAATATATATAAAAAATATTTAAATATAGATAATTTAAAGTTAATAATTTTTCAAATAAAAAATTAGCATTTAATATAAATAAAAGATATTCATACAAGATAATAAATTTTTAATTAAAATTAAATAAATTCATAAAATACATATATAATAAAATTTTAAATTTTAATTTAATATTAAATTTAATTTTAAAAGTATTATTAATTTAATTTAATTTAATAAATATAAATTAAAAATTAAATATATAAATTAAAAAATAAAATTTATTTTCAATTAATAAAGTAAAAGAAAAGTGCCCTCTGACTATTGGCACGATAGCACTTATTTTGTACAAAATTTAATATTTTTTAAACCAATTTTTAATTAAAAATATTTTATTCCAATAAAAAAATTCATATCTACATTTATTTATATTTTCATATGTTTATTTAGAATTTTTAAAATATAAAAAATTTATTAAATTAATATATATCATACATATAATCTAAATTTAATTCTAAAATATTAATTATAATAAATTTTATAGTTATATTGATTTTGAAATTAATTAAAAATAATAAATAAAATAAAATATACAAACTTACTTATTAGATCGAATGATAAAATATTAAAATTTTTATACCATTATCTCAAATATTAAGAGAATAAATGTTAAAAAATTTAATAGAAAACGAAATTTTTTTGTAAATGAAGAGAAACATGTGCACAACATATATTTTCTTAATTTTATAAGTATAAAAAGTGATTATAGGGGTAAAATTGTCAAAAATAATTATTTTGGTAAGAATTTTTTAAGGTTGGTTATAAATATAAAGGGATATTAAAATAAAGTCATTTTGAAATATTTTTCTTTATTATTCTTTTATGGGTAGTCCCTAAAACCCTTCTTACACAAAAAGAGATGTAAATACACAAGATCACTTTGCAAATTTATCACCAAAGATCACATAGTAACTTCTAGTAGATTAGATTTTCATTCACACAAAATATGTAATATAAAAAAAATTGTATCAATGAAATAGTTTTCATCTTTTTAAATTTTGATGCCAAGTCAATGATTCAAGTCTCCAATTGGATTGGACCAAAATTTTTACTAAATATGTCATAATCATCAAAACTATAGGCCAATTGATTGGTTCAATTAGTGGGTTAGGCCAAAGTTTTGGTGCCATCCAAATTTAAGTAAGGTAGCATGTATTACTCAAGGAACCCCCACAAAAAAAAAGTTCAGGAGAAAATATATAAAAGTTCAAAGATGATGCTAAATTTAATGAAAAAGAAGCAGCCTATAGTCTTCTCAAAAATACAATTTCTTTTTGAGTGAAATTTAGAATAGAAGATGGGAAGAAGAAGTTGAAAATTAAGAGATTGGAAAGCATGAAGGTAAGGCAAGCAAAGTAGTCCAAGCGAAAAATAAGTTTTCTGAAACTGGCTAAAGAACTTGATGGGCTATGTATGTGATACTAATGTACCATTTCTAGTGTTTTCTCCCATTGGAAGACCTTCCATCTATGTTGGCAAGCACAAGAATAATACACAGTAACTTGCACTATGTAATGACATTAAAATTCAATTTACTAGCAAATTTATATTGATTGAAATAATACTCAACAGTTAAATGATTAAAGAATAAATCCAAAGCAAAGTTTCATAAAGTGATAGGGTCATTTTTTAAGATAATGATCCTTTTTTAATTTTTTGTATTCTTAATTTTGAAAAATCTAATAACAAATAAGCATAAAAGATAATGAATGGCTTAAATTTTATTTTAACTAAATTTTTTGTTTTTTATTTTTTAAATTTTTTAATAAGACAAAATTAATTAAAAATACAAAAAATTAGAAGAATATCCTAATCTAATTTTTAAATCTTTAGTTATTCAATTAAAAAGAAATTAATTTAATGCAATTCTAACTATACTTGTTAACCTAATCTAATCTCATATAATGTGAACCTGCTAAGAAATGATATTTAAGTTTTTGTAGTTATTTAAGTTTGAGAAATCCCAAATATAAGGTTTACCTATTATTAAAAATGACAATAGATCAATTTTAGAATGGATATCTCTAAATTCGCATTCACTTACATCCATTAAAAAAATTTAATATCAACTTCATGTCAAATTTGTAATGATTTGATATTTTATTACCAAACTTACTTAAATAGATATTCAATATTTACTAAAATCACACGAATATCTATAAATTTTTAGTGAATATTTCATAGTTTTAACTATACTTGTACTATTACTAAATATTAAATTTAAACTTATAATTATCTAATTAAAACTATAAACTTTTAACATTAGTTTAAAAAAAATATAGAATTCTCTTAAAATATCAATTGCATTCAATATAAAATAAAATTCACCATAACCATTTAAAAAATACATAATTATTTTATAAATTTATATATAATCAAAAACTAAAATAAAAGTTTATAAACTTATAAGTCTAAATTGATAGTTACTAAGTTCACATTTAGATATGTCAAATGTGCCAGCCTAACCCGGACTAGCCTATAAATAGTAAGACCAGGTTTGGGCCCAAGTTAGGTCGAGTTAGGAGAATAAGGTCCGTCACAAGTTTTTTTATATTTTAAATATTATAAATTTATAAATAATTTATATAAATATTTTACATATTTGATTTTTTTATATATCAAATAATTTTAACACTTTTATTTTAAATTATTTTGAACTTATAAGACTAATTAAATTAGTTTTTAATTATTTTAAAAATTGAGAGAGGCCCATTTAGCCTGCAGGTCGACTCCTATGGGCCAGCTTAAGGATAGTGCCAGGCCTCTTCTTTTTTTAATTGGCAACCTATATTTTTGCCAATCGAGCTGATCCGATTGACAATTATATCTTTATTTTACTCAATAGTAGTTAGCACTCTTCCAATATAACTTCTATAGTTTTAAATAATAATTTATAAATTAATGAAGAACAAATCTTTATAATTACAAAAATAATTAATTTATCTCAACTGATAACATTTTTATCAGTTGAATATGTGCAATTTTAATTTTTATTAAAAAGTTTGAAGCTAATTATTAAAAAAAATTAATTAATTAAAAGTAATAATATTATAAAATTAAAAAATTAAATATTCGAGTACTCATTACAAATTTCTGTAGATATTTATTTATACTTATATTTGTTCAAAATTCATATTGAATTTTAATTTTTTTTTCTCAAACCCGTTAAAAGTTATACCAAATTTGTTTTATAAAGATTGAATATTAGCATATTTATAGGTTTACAAGTAAAATTATTATCCCTACTTATTATGCATCCATTGTAAGGATACATCATATGCATTAAATGCTGGGCAAACAATAAAAATTAAAAGGACAACCAATTTTGCAACTAGTTGGCCCCACCATAATAAAATAATAAATAAGTAATAAATATTATTTAATAATATGTATATTAATAAAAGATAACATAATATTATTTTTATTATTTTAAATTTGAAGCCATGGTTTCAAATTTCTTGTATTTCATTTCAAGGGTTGGTTATCTCATTTTAATTTTTAATCTGAACATTTTAACTGACGTCAGTTTGTAAACATACTAATCAACTGTAGTCAAAATCCATGTGCATTTTTTTTTTTCAAGTCTTCAACAAAATATTTTAAGTTTTTTACACTCTTGTTTAAGTGTTGTTCACTCTATTTTAAGTTTTAAATATTTGATTTTAAGTATTTGCCTTAGTATTTTAAATGACATTGGTCTATAAGCACCCTAATAAATAGTTATCAGAATTTGCATATACCTTGTTTTAAGTCTTGCAAAAAAAATTTTCAGTTTCTTACACTTCATTTCAAGTATTATTCATCCCATTTCAAGTTTTATGATTTTAATTTTAAGTATTTATCTTAATTTTTCAAGTGGCATTTATTTATAGACACCCTATAAATAATTGCTAGAATTTATTTATACTTTTTCAAATTTTACCTGAATATTTCAAATTTCATACAATCCTTTTTAAATACTATTTATCTCATTTTAAGTTTTATAATTTTAGTTTAAAACCTTTGCCATATTATTTCAAGTGCCCATGATTTGTAAACACTTAAATGAATAGTTTTTAGAATTTATATGCATTTTGTTTTAAGTTTTACATGAGATATTTTAAATTTCGCGCACTCTATTTCAAGTACTATTCTCACCATTTTAAGTTTCGTGTATTTGGTTTGAAGTATTTGTCTTGGCATTTCAATTATTATGGTTTGTAGACACTTTAATAAACAATTGTCAAAATTTATTTGCACTTTGTGTCTAGTCTTACATGGAATGCGTTAAATTCTTTGCACTTTGTTTCAAATACTTTTCATCATATGTTAAGTCTTTTCCTTGATTTTCAAATGGCATTAGTTTATAGATACCCTAATGTACAATTGTCAAATATATGTGCAAGTCTTGAATTTGATATTTCAAATTCCATGCACTCCTTTTCAAGTACTATTTATTATTTTAAGTTTTTCAATTTTGGTTTCAAATTTTTGTCTTGGTGTTTCTATTAATATGGTTAGTAGAGACCCCATTCCATGGCAATTATTCTCTTCCTCTTTTCCTTGTCCCTTTGAAGGATATGCATATCTTAGAGTCCTTGGTAATAATATAATCTGACTCAAATTCTATTCTGCCACTCTTAAAATTATTCAACTTATCTTTATAAGCCTAAACTTATTGGTGAATATTATACACAAGGGAAGGTGCTATGAACATCAAAAAGAAAAAAAGTTAAAAAAATTCAAGTAAAAAAAATCAAGACAAGATTAAAATAAAAAGTGAAAATTAGATGGCAACTTAAAGTCCAAACTTTATAACCTTTTTTGGAGTTTGATGCATGTGCCTGTGTTCCTTATCAACTTGAATAAATTCTTCCTAAGAAGAAGGAAGAAGTAATGGTAAAGTACGTCAACATAGAAACTTAGGGCTAGTAGTTGATTGAGATAAGCATTCTTTTAGAGTTTTATTAAGGTGACAAAGAAACTTTGAAGTTCAGAATGGTAACAAAAGGCAACAACCCAAGTTGTTGATAGCCTTCTTGGTTTGAAAATGTTTATTCCTTATGTTTTTGTTATTGTTGTTAAAAGACTATACTCTCCCCAACTCTCTTAGTCCTCATCATGGTGTAGCATTTAGACTCATCTTTCTCCCTTATTCTTTTTCTTTTCTTATTATTTTAGTTTTCCATTAGAAGAAATGTAAGGAATTAAGGAATGAATCTCAATGACTACTAAAGAAGTAATGTTCCAAAATTCTTCCAAATCATGTCCTCTCTTTTTAATTCATATGCAATTTTAACCCTTGAAGTTTCCTCAAAAATGGTCACCAACAAGGCTAACAATAGATCTTAAGAACTTCAAAGTCACACTCTTCAAACTCCCATTTGCCTATCAAGAGAAAATAAAAAGATTTTCATCTAAGACAAGAATTTTTGGATCTTAAGACAAATAAAACAACTTAAGCAAAAATAAGGTAATAAAAACTTACAGTATGTGGATCAATTTGGAAAAAAAAAAGTTCTGAATCTTAATAATAAAAGAACTAATAAAATTTAACCTCCTCCATAAAACCTATAATTTCACAATTGCCCTCTAACTATTAAGAATAAGTTGAGTTAAGTGAGGTTGAAAGCATCTAACACTATACAGATAAATAGATAGAAATTTTTATAGACTCCAACATCCAAAACCATCTTTATCATTCTCATAGCGCCTTCAGGAGGATGATTAATTTTGTCATTTGTTAACAAATATAAGTTGAATAATGTAAGGGATACCATTTAGGATTTTTTGAATTTTTATTCCTACATGGCCTGTGTACTTCAATCTACAGTATACTATTGATAGTCAACATCCTTAGAAAGAGAAGTAATCACTCGAGACCTACCACTTATACTTGTCACAAACTCAAGCATTCTACTATTTGATACTATTTTGTAAGCTAAAAAAGTAACATCCTCAACTTATTGAGCATGTACCATTATAATGTCCTTATCATGAGCAATCGTCCTCGTCATTTGTGAGAACTCAGAGGAGAGAGAACACTCAAATTTTAAGACATTAGCGTTCACCCCATGAAAAAGTTCACATCTCTTTTAAATTCATATACTAGTCAATCTTGCAGGAAAAAATGATGAATGTAACAAATTTTTAAATATTGCTCTCATTTCAATACTAAATTTAATTGAATTTATCTACAAAAACCTGTACTTTCTCTACCTTTATAGATGTCACCACCTTATGATGATCTCTTATATGATCCTCCAAAGTAAAATATTACAATAACTTTTTTGTGTATTTATATCAAAAACAAAAATATTATAAAACATTCAGTGTAACAAATTATAGATTATCTTATAGTTAAAAAAACTCATAATTTACTTTTACAAAATCTCAAATTCTCGATGAATTTTAACTTTATTCGATAACATGGATTCTTTTAGAAAAACGACAAATTGTATCTTTCATTATAATATTGCAAAAAATTATGAATTATGATGACAATAGCTAAAAATAAAAAAATTTCATTAGAACTTTCTCAAAAAAAAATTAAAGTACCTAATGCTACCCTTAGAGCACCCTAAATGCTATATAACTAGTTTGTAATTATGTACATATTTAAAAAATTATCTTTAGTACAAATTAAATTTGATAAATACTTATATAAAGTTAATAGTAAAATACATGAGTAAGCACCAATGTCAAAACTTACTTATATGCAGATTCTAAATTTTATTTGAAATTTATTTCAGAGATCTCGTAATATATTCTAAAAATTTGTTTCCTTTTTAATACTTAATATTCATTAAATAGAGATTACAAACTTATAAAATTAAAATAAAACAAAATTTAGATTAATAAATATGACTCTTGTCTGGTGTTGGTTCAATTCAATACAAGTTCAACTGAAGCAATTACTCAGGAACTAGAAGAAACCCAGGTCCAAGTGTGCTGAAGACGTGATTAATCCAAGGACAAATGTTTGCCTAAAGACCTCCTCAGTTCTTTTCCTGAAAATGCGAGAACTAGGTATTTACCACATCAGCGAGAAGAACGGCAACTGCTGGACAGGTGGAATGAATAACCACCCACTATCCATAGTAACCTCCCAGGAGTGGTAGAAACTATCCACTAACAAGGTAATAACCCGAAGAGTAATATAAACTACCCACTAACAAGAGTAATAGTCTAATGAAAGCTCATACAGGGGAGTTTTCATTTCAAAGAAAGGGATAATGAATGTTTGAACTTTGAATATTTCTATATTATTTTTTGAAAATATTTTTCTGATTTAAGATTGGAGAGTTATTGTCGGACACTTGCACCTTAAGGTGAAACTTTATCTTGTAAGTAAGAGGAGCTAGAAGCCATCAAGGACCGAGGAAGTAATCATTAAAAGTGAAGATTCATAATTAGAAGTAAAAATCTGTCAGTTCGTAATCCTCAAAATTTCAGCAGCAACATGTGGTTTTTAACCTTGACGAAACACATGTCTGCTCGTTCGTTTTTTTTTTTTTTTTCTCTCTATCCCCTGTTAAAAGTCTCAAATTTCAGGCATAAGAATTTTGGCAATGCGTATTAATAAAATAGTGTCATTTATACCATGTTGTATAAACCTGCGATGGCATGGGATACATCAAACTACCAATTTGCTTTCCTTAAAATTATGAAAAAACAAATTATAAATAAATTGCTAGAACATCAATAAGAGAACCATTAATTGAAAATTGGGAAATTTGATAAATTTCTCTGTGAATCGTCTTCGTCTTCTTCTTCTATCTCAATGTCAATGCAACCAGAACTTGAAGCTTCAACAACCAATCCCTTCTGCTCAGGTTTCTGATCGGACGGTGGTGCTGCTGCTGTTGGTCCCATTCCCAACCGAAGCTCCAGCAAATCATCATGATCGCGGTGATCATCATGGTCAACAACATATTTTGTCTTTCCCTTCTCTTCTGCAGTGTATCTTCTTCTTTTGCTCGCTGAGCTACTGCTAATTCTTCGTTTTCTTGATAAACGATGACAACTCCTTTCTCAGATATCTCTGGTTTGTTTTGAGTTTCAGAATCTTCAACAATCTCTTCCGCCGGCTAATTGAGGTCAATATGCAGCACCACTGCTGCTGCTGGCTTCTCTAGTTTCCCTGTACTGCTAGTTCCTAGAATAGCAGAAGAAGAAGAAGGTTTTTGAGCCATGTTGATGAGCAACGAGGAAAAATTGAAGTACAGAGTTAAATAAAGAAATTGCAGGTTTGTTGATTGCCATATTTATCGCCAAAATCCTGCAACTATAAGGACTGACACGAAGGTAAATTAAAACACTTAGTAAAGTAAATTCATTAGGATTAGGTTTGTCAGTGTATAATTATTTTTGTTTTGTTTTGTTCTACTTATGGGGTGAAGGATATATTGTAGAGGTCAAAAGTGTGCAAATTAATAGAATTATAGTTTCCTTCCTAATTGACCTTGCATATTTAATTTTATTCTAACATTATGTTAAACATGTGTTATTAATCAATGTATAATTTTTAACATATTATTTACTACTATACCATTTTTATTTCTTGTCAATATAAAATTGGCGATAGTATTATATATTTTTATTCTAAACTTTGTGATAATTTTACTCTATAATAAATTTTGTGAAAATATATCTGTATTACTTTGCCCACAAATTATCTAATTAAAAAATAAATATATTATTATATTTTTTTATTTTTCATAAGTATAATCTAATTCTTATTTTTTTATTTAATTATACTAGTTATTATTTTGTATTCTAAATTTTTAAATATATAAATTTTAATTAACTTATAATAATTATTATTAATATATTATCATATTATTTAAAAATAATTTATAATAAAATTTTAAAATTTTATAGTATAATTATAATGGTATAAAAATGCTTTAAAATAATAAAAATTAAAATATTTCAGTGTAGTTATTATTATTATTATTATTATTAATTAACATCATTTAAATAATTATATAATAAAATTACTTTTTAATATAGATTATAAATCTTATATGGAATAATAAGTAATTATAAATTAATTTGATAAAAAATTAATTTGTGTATATATTTTTTCAATATTTGTTTTAATAAAATATTATTTTATTTAGTTTAAAAATATATTTAACAAAATTTAAAAATTAAATAAAAATAAATTAATTAAAATTTTATTTATAAAAAACAAACAAATTAATTATATATTTGTTTCTTAACTAGTCAACTTATGATCAAATAAATATTGAGGAAAAGTAAGTGTATTTTTTAACAATTTGTCACAAAGTAAAACTACCACAAACTTTAAGAAATGTATTTAATAAAACTCCTATAAAATTATTTGAACTCCTGCGAGACAAGAAAACATCAAAGACATGTAAAGTTAAGAATTCCTAATTAGAAAACAAAAACTAAATAATATCCCAGAAGACAAAGTCTCAAAATAAATGTTACTGAAGAAAAGATGAGTTTCATATTCAACAGCCAATGAAAATAATAAACAGAGAAATTACAGGACAAGTAATAGAATTCAATTAAACAAAAGATGCCAAAACAAAATCCCAATTAAAAAACAATTCACAAAAACAAGGAAGGAGATCATAAACCAAAGGCATAAGAGAGTGCAATCAAAGCTGTTATGGCATATAGCCACAGACCAAGAAGGGGCCGAGGCAAACCATCAGCACCACTGCATTCATCATTAGCACCACTGAAGCATCCCGGTCTTGTTATTTTAGGCTCACCATCTTCTGAAACAAAGCTCGAATTATGTTTGCCGTTGCTGAACAAGACACACCAAAAATAGGGAGCCCCGCCATCAGTTCCAGTCACGGCAGCCCCAACTTCTGTATGATTCTTATTGTAAAGAATGTCTAAACTCTTTTCATTTTTCATTAGGATTTCCGAAAAAGCTTCAGAAGCATGAACATAGTGAGACTGGCAGCCAAGTAAACGACCAGTGATTTGAGAGAGGGTTGAGGGAAGAACACCACAATTGGGAGCAAAAGTGTCTGCAAATTTAGAATCAGCAGGTTTCTTGGCATTAGGCCCTCCTACATCATCGCAATGACCTTCATATGCTTTTACATACTGCAAAGCAATGCAGGCCAAGCCCGGGTTATCATGGAGTGATGATGCCTTGTGTGCGGTTCTGTTGCTGTTGAGCACAGCCACCAACTTATCCGCAGGGTTATCAGTTACTTTTACTGTATTTGTTACATTCATAATGTCAATAAGCAAGAATGTTGCTTGGTGTAACAATAAAATGAAAGGACACATGCTTTACACTTTTAACTGCAACCAAGACTTATAAATATTTTGCTACTTGTCTTAATAAATCATAAAACTTAGAGTTAAATGTTTACTCTTTTTTTATTATTATTTTATAGATTCTCAGTGACAGTTACATCATTCAATTTGCCATTACTTTCCTAGTGAAAGCTTCATTGTGACTCTTCATCAATGGCTTTACAAACTAACCCAAGTATATTGAAGTTCTTTCCTATAACAATCTTGAACTATAGCACAATGGAAACCAATTAATCACAAATCAGTTGGTCAACGTGTAGAAAATTTTGATGCTAGCTATCCACTAATCTGCAAAATTCACTTTCCCACCCTTCCATGATCACATCAAACTTGTGGCTGCCAAAGCAGATTAATGTCATTTTCACTGTTGGGGAGATTAAGAGGCTCACCCTTGGTGGAAGTGGCTTTATTTTTTCAGGTAAATAACTATGTGGATCATGTATGGAAAACGAAAGAATAGATAAGATGTAAGACGTAAAAATGCAATAACTGCAAAAAGCAGAAGGATGGGTTACATCAAAATCGAAAGAAGAGGGTATGTGGTTCCTATAAGAACAAAATCGCTCCCCACAATAACTCATTAGTGGAATCAAAGCCCTTCTCAATGTCCATCCGCCTGGGCAACCACATTTGTTTATCACATTTTGCAAATGAGATTAATAATTAGAGGAATTATTCAGTCAAAGATTACCCCTTCGTAGGATTGCAAAATTCCTACATGAACATGGAAACCAAAACACTAGCTTATCATGTGCAAATTGGATGTCTGTTTAACTACTGAAGTCCTGATAAAAAAGGGACTCAAACAGCATTCTAACCCACAAACCTAAGGCAGTCACTCAGCACACAACATTGAGGATATTTATGCAGGTCACACCTCAGTTGATGCTTTCAACTATCACAGCAGTGTTTTTCTTCTAAATATATAAAACAAAGTATATTAAGCACCATTCCTGAGGACCTTGGATTTTGCATTGCTATGCAAGAAATGTGATATTGATTTGGTGAGTAGAGACTAGCAGCATATAGATGCACTTGAAAATGAAAAGGGGCAACAAAATTTTTAGGATGTGGATTTTCAGTCGGCAAAGATGATTCATCTTTGGTTGTAACAGATATGAATGTGCAAAGGATGAAATAAATGATCTTTCTTCAACTCTCTCTTAATTATTTGCTGTGTCTATCTTGTATTTCATTGAAAACTTTTTTCTTCTCTTGCTTCTTGATCAAGAAGTATAGTAATCACATCCCTACTCCAAAAATATCTCATGATCAAGGATTTTCTTCAGAACTTCTGTGGCTGAAAATTTGTATATGCACTAAATAATTAATATTTTCACGCATTTACAAATTCTACTTCTTTTTGTCATCATTTTTAGCACCAGAAAAAGTGAAACAAATTTGCACCTCCTGCATCCCTTCGTTCGGTTCTTGCGATAAAATAAGCACACAAAATATTAGCAAAAGGCCATGTAAATGTTGTTTTAATTTCCAATGCCCAACTGAATCAATATAGTTTATTTATTTTCTAATTGGGTTCTGTGAACCCAAAAGAGGAAAAATCTAAGATTCAACTAAAATTTCTCATTTTCATCAACCAAAAATTAAAAATAAAAGAAAGAAATATCACAAAGTGCCATATGACTTAAAAAGGAAAAAACTTCCCAGTAATTCCTAAAGCAAGATATCCATACATACAATCAACGAAATAAAAAATGCGGAGACTTTAACCAATTATATCTAGAGACACATTTCAGAATAATTAAAAGACATGAACATATACAGATAGTGCTAGAACAAACGAACAAAGGAGGAGATTTGCAGAGAGTTGAGGAGCAGATCAAAGAAGATTAACAACTTATCAAATCTATGACTATAATGAAGTACATTATTCATCAATAAAGGTAAAAGGAAAGAATGAATAAGGAGGCTTACCTTGAGTATTAGCAGTAGCAGATACTAAAAGCAGGGGAGCTATAACAAACCATAATGCTGATGCCATTGTTGCTCTTTTTTATTTATTCAGAAACTCTAAAGTTTAGAAGAGCTAGGGAGAGAGAGATCAGAGAAGAAACAGAACAGATAGAAGATGAGCAGCAAAGTCAGTGAAATGTCTACTTCGTTTCGGTTGCACTGCAACTCTGTTATTGTTTAATATCAGGTTTGGTTTTGATATTAATTGCCGACATTGCTACCAACCGGGTTATCGGGTTCAACCCGATTCATGCCATCTACTCGCTCTTACTACTATACCCTTGTTGTTTTACAAAGACAAGTTTAACATAAAATTTTTGTAATTTATGCCACTTCTTGAGAAGCGACAAACGGATAACATGACAGCAATCTAATTCTCTTTTCCGTCCGCCACTCACGCGAGATTCTTCTATATTCTGTCGGAATAGCAGCAATTCACACCCCTGCGCAGGTTAGCACTTGTCCCTGCAGCTCGTCGACTGTCCCCTGTTCTCCTTCCCCAAAGTTCAACGCGAAAACAATCAGAAACAAGTTTCCTGCGGTGAGGTGAGCAATTGTCTCCCACTAAATGGCGGGAAAGCCGACGATTGGTGTCCTTGTATCTCATCCTTTCACAATTGGTCTTGTTTCCTAATAGTAGGCCTCGTTCCGGGTACATACTGTAGCTTTTTTTTCATTCAGTTGGTTACTCTGAATTGCTGCTTTTAAAAAAAAAAAAAATTTAAAGCCAGTTCAAACTTTTGAATGTAACAAAGTAAATTGTGAGTAAAGTTATATTCAATTCCAAGTAAAAGTGTGTTTGTTATAACTTCAGAACAAAGTCATAGAATCATCTTTGTGTACTAGGTAATCCAAATACAAACGGTAATGGAATATGGATGTGTGTAACAACGTAGGTTTTGTTTGAAGGTGTATGTTTTTGTGTATTTAAATATAAGTGATAATCAATCTTGATCATCTAAACCATGTGATATTATCAATACTAGCTGAATTTTCTACAACTATATGGAAGTAAAAGGATAAAATTCATCCACATTCCCTCTTTTTTTAATAATTTCCATGCAAAGTAGGTTGTTGTCAAAAAAACACATCACCAGGTACAGCCTGCTGAAGCTTAGAGAGATCAACGTAATTGCATAAATTACTTGTTATGTTTTGTTCCATTTTCGAGAGATAGAAACAATATATTGTATTGGTGATCAATCAGATAATTAGTGCTTTGGTTTCTGCAGATGCTATAGTGGACTGGCTTTTTGGATAAATATGTTAAAAAGTAAGATTTAGCTTGGTCTTATTTTCAGCAGATGCTTGCTAGTTTAATTATGGTATCAAAACAGAGATACATATATAGCTCCAAAACTTTAGTGATGCTAATAACTACCACCTTTTGGCATTTTCTTACATGGAAGTTGAAATACATGTAGTTTTTGTTGATACATTGTAAATATCATTATAAACCACTGCCTTTAGGGTTTCTTCTCTTCTTTGTATATCAGTTTTTGCTTTTTGTTCAAAGTTGATCAAGAATTTGTCAATTTGTATGTTTGTTGGGATTTCTAGAGTCATTGATCACAGGCTTGTTGAGTCATCTTTTTATGTTTTTTCAGATCTTGCATCAGAACTAATTCTTTTTGCAAATTTATTTTACAGGAAAAGGCCTGATCCAATGGAAGTTTACATACCCCCTATTATATTGATGCAGTTACAAATTAAGGACTTAGGTAATGGCTTTTATTGTTGGTTTAATGCTCCCCTACTCTGAAAATTAGGACTTACTTTTAAAGATGATGTGTTCTCTGTTTTCATTCATATTGTACTGCTATTCAGCATTGCAGCATTTCTTGCTTATACCAATTTGTTTCTTCGATATCTACGACACTAAGATCATTTATCCACTAGAATTTAAGAGGGAAAGATTACGTAGTTCAAACGTTTAGCAGGTTAATGATCAAAAAAACTATTTTGTCTAGACTTCCGAGGTTGAGAATGATGCTACAGGAATTTAGTAATTATTTAGGTGTATTACATGTTAAAGTTGGATTACTACTTATTGTCCTGTTTTAAGTTTGTTTCACTAATTAGAATATGTTTACTTATAAGAAGTAGATTTTGGTTTTCCTTTTGTTTGCAAGTAGGTCACTATGAATAGACGTTACATTTTGTCATCAGAGAATGCATTTTTTTTTTCCTTTAAATACTTACCATGCACCCAGCCCACCTTATCCAAATGAATAGAATCCTCTTCGGGATTGGTGTGAGGGTAAATGATCCTTAAACCTTTTGCTACACTGCCAGAAATCTAGCCAACTAGGCTATTCCCTTGGAGACAGAAGACAATGCAGACTGATTATCTCCAGTCTGTCTCCTAATTCTGTTTTTTGTTTCTAATTAATTGTTCTCTCTTCTTTTTCTTTCTTTTCTTTCTTTTCCCTTATTTCTTCTCCTCTCTCATTTCTTCTTTTTTTTTAAAACTTTTTTCTGTCTAATTTTACATCAATTGTCCTATTCTATTTCTTGTTTTGTTTCTTAAAATGGCTGATAATATGGTTAATGTTTATTGATGTGTTTCTGTTGATTTAGTGGAACTGATATAAAAAGATATAAGTAATTTAGCCTTGACTTTTGAGAGTGGAGTTTCTTATTGTACTCTGATACAGACTGTTTTGATTCGGGTGTTGCTTCGTTCATATGTATGTTCTCGGTGTTAATGCACTGAAGATGACATCCTATCATGTTCAATATATCTATGTCCTCAGTTCCCCATGTCTAAAATCTAGTTGCTGTGTTGCATATACAAAATACTTAAACTTGTAGTATGTACCTTCAAAATCTTGGGTTTGTGCAAGGAACGTGGCTTCAATTGAGCTCTGAAAAATACACATAAGTGCATATACAGATAAAATAATGGGTGTTTGGCTACTTATAATTTATCTTTTTAACTACTACATCAAAAACCCTGATGGTTGACAAACCAGAGTATGCTAACTGCCGGTCACAACTATGTTCTGGTCCAGCTGCATCTCTATGTGTAAATATCTGAGCAGTAAGTTGAAGCTTTCTTGTGTTGTTAAATAGCTTTATATTTCCATGTTTGCTTTTGATCTGCTTCTGAACTACTTACATTTTCATAATCCTTGAATTAAAATTCTTTTATTGTCTTAAGATCTCAACTGATGGAGTTCTAAAATATATTTATTGTCTACTAGCCTATTGAGAGCCTGTTTAATGCAAAAGAAGTTAGCATTTCTGGCTGTCTATTAACTGGTCTATAGATCATTCTGAAAATTTTTTAATTAAGATATATATATATCTATACAAAATTTCTACTCATAAATAAGTAAAAAGGAGGTGGTAAATACCAACATTTTTGCATTATATGTATGCTGCTTCGGTGTGCAGTAATGAATTGGCAGGCACTTCTCAGAATCAGTCAGTCTTCTAGCGAACATTGCCCTCTCTTGATTAACATTCCAGAGGCTGCTTTTTAAGCAGATTCTGATTGGATAGTTTCAATTAAATAGGTTTTGCAGTGTATGCCGCTTCAGTGTGCAGTAATGAGTTGGTATTTGTGTGTATGGAATTATAATGCAGTGTGCAATTGAGGGGCGTAATATGGTAGAAGAAAACATACGGGTAGAAGTTGCACATCTTGAGAGTAATGAAAAGTTCTTTCTCAACTCTTTTCGAAGTAGACTATGAAGCCATATGCACGTTGGTTGCGAAAATCCTTTTATAAAAAACCTGATGTTCTGGCTCTGGGGAGATCTCCATGTTTATTACATGCTTTTTTTTTTTATAATTTCTCTTTATCTACGATAAGCCAGATATTGTCTTGTTATGATTGTTAATCAATACAGGATAGAGAAGAGGGAAATGTATTTATTTTGTAAAATTTATCACAAAAGGAAAAAAAAAATTGATCACGAATCTCCAATGACGTATATGATAAAGACCCCCTCCAAATGATTGTCTATTTTCCTCTCTCATTCATCCCATTACGGTGGTGCATATCAAAGCTCATGTAAAATAGGTAGTACTGTCTAGAACGATCTGTAAAATAATACAGGAACAACTAATTACTTGGGATCTGCAATTTGCAGAACCCAGTTGCTCCAATAGTATTGATTTGATTTGTTGATTGCAAAACCGCCAATATCCGGATGCTACTAACCCCAATAGGTTTGACAATTCACATTGCCCGTCTTCACTTATATTTCAAATGTTTGTAATATCTTAAATCTGTTAATCAACGCTGCACCATTCTCGTTGAAAGGTCCATGAAAACGAGATTGAGGGAACGAACATCAAGAGCCAAAAACACATTTGGACCCAGGAGTGGTAATAGCTCATTCCCCATACACCCAAAATACAAACAATAAAATGGAGAAGAAAGAAAATTTGAACTCAAGATAACAAACACTGATAATTAACATAGAAATAGCAGTTTATTGTGTTGTTACACGGGGACAAAATAATACAATACGGCCACAAACATCCACAAACATCGGGTATTAATATTACCCAAACAAAAATCCGACAACAGACAAGACCATTTACAGTAAACACTAACAGCAAATATACCAAAGCTTTTTACCAACTGCAACCGAAGAAAATCAGCACTGCACTGAAGATAATAAAATTATCAAAAATTTTCATCACATCACGGGGGCGTCAAGCTGCTGAAGATCCGCTTCAAACTAGGGCATGCTGCACGTAACCCGCTCATGCTCATTGAGCATATCTATTGCATTCAACAACCACAATAGAACAAAATCATCAATTATTTTATTTCAGATAAGTTTTTTTTTCTGCACTTTTGCCACATGAAAAATGGAGGAAGCATTTTTGGTAGCAGATAACAAAAAATAAACAGATTGGGTATTTAACTAATAAACATCATCACTTCGAGAGGGGAAATGAAATAAAACACCAAGGGCTATCTCACCTTTGGACAAAACCGGATATCCAGAGTCTCAAGCATGCTACATTGCGATATTGCACTTTCAATCCCTTCTTCATCAATGTTACAGAACTAATTTTGACCATGAAATTCGGAAACAGCATTAGATAAGAACAAAATAGCAGCATTCTGTCTAATGCACCAAAAGAATATATTAACAAAAACCATGGAGCTGAATGAATCATATGGTATATTGAAATGTTTTTCCATTAGTAAATCAATAATATACATATTCAAATGTTTTCCTATTAGTAAATCAATCCTATTACATATCCAAGCACCTACAAATATATCAGAAAACAAAAGCCAAAAAGAAAGTCTATTTGCAAAGAGACAAGTTCCAAAGAAAAATGAAAAAATTAATTTTAACCATCAAGGCAAATTTGCATACCTGAAGAAATAGACTCGTTAATTTTGGACAAGCGAGCTTCAATGTTTCCAAAGCATAACAATTGCTGAACATCATAGAAGCATTAAGTTATTAGCAGATCAAAGAGCACTGAAAATGAAAGAAAAGAAAATAAATGCATACCTCAAATTAAGAAAGCACAAATTGAAACAAGCAACATCAACTTCCTTCAAGTTGGCAGATAGGGATAGATTTAAAGATGACAAATGGAGACAGCGTGCCTGAGGTGGAATGAAAACTTTCCTAATATTTGGACAACCTACACAGTTGAGGTTCTGCAGTAAACGGTTGGGCTGCTGCTCACCCAAATCATGGATGTTCTCATCAGAAACAATTTCATAGGAGCTAAACACACTAGGTGGCTCAAAAAGCTCACCACCACTAGAACCCCAATTCAGGTCATGCATATTTATGCAACCATTCAAGCTAACATGAGTGAGGTGTGTAGAATAAGCAAGAAGCTCCTCTATAGCTGACTGACAAAGGGTCCCATATGACAAGTCCAATTCCTGGAGAGCCGGCAGAGAACCTTTCTTGTAAAGAGGCTCCAGTGATGTGTCAGTGAGGTACTTGCATGCTTGTAATTTTAATACCTTAAAGAAGAACAAAAAAAAAATAAGCACAAAACAAACCAAGAGAGGGAAGAATAAGGAACATAGGAAGTGTGCCAAGCACCATTCTCTAAAACATGTATTGGATAAACTAAACAAGAGAAATAAAGAAAAATCATCCCCTAAAGGATCAAATGGTATGGAATGTTGAGACAGAAGAGGGCAGTCTTAAGAGTATAGCTCAAACTAGTATAATTCTTTTCATTTTATTTTTGATGGGGGCTCAATTGAAAGTCTTTCCACTTAATAACCATAATCAAAGAAATTGTTCAGCTCACAAACAATTTGACATTATTCACCGAACTGAAACTGAACCAACCCAGTAGCACATAATAAACCTTCAGCATCTTTTTAAGGAAATTGATGAGACATTATAAATAGAAGTTCTGTGTTTCTCCCCAGAAGAAAATGCCTAAATATCAATAGTTTGCAATGCTTAGGACAAACTTATAATTTCACACATTTTGTGCTCAGCAAAAAAAAATTATATTCAATATTTAAGTTGGATTAGTAAATAAGGAGACTAAAACCCACATCACACTTAGCCAGGAAAAGGACCAACATGAATGGACATGATAAAAGCTCAAACACAGAATCACATATCACAAAAAGAAATGAAAAGCAAAAAATTCTAGTAAGCCCTGGCCTATATACATTATTAATATGAACAGAAGTAGTAGCAAGCCAATCATAAATTACAGAATCATGCATATATCTGAAACAAAAATTACCTTTAGTTGCAAACAAGACTCAAAAACAGGCTGCAAATTTGTCAAGAAAGTATATGATAAATCAAGCATTGTCAAATTTTGAAGCGACTGCAAGGAGTACAGTCCATCAGAACCAATGGATTGGCAGGACATCAATATTAATGACTCAATCAGTGGGCATGAAGTAGTAGTCGCGGACAGGCAATCATCCTTAAGTTGACTGCACGTACATATAAACAAGATGTTAATATAGAATGAGAAAAGGAACCACTAACGAAAATAGTGGATGCAACACACCTGCAAAAGGAAGCATCAAGGGATGTTAAAAGTGGACAATTAATGGATGCTTCAGATAAGACACCGCACCCCTTCAACTCAAGCACAACCATACGCAACGCTTCAATACTGAGTGTGTTCAACTTAGGGCATATTCCCAGATTGAGAGACCGAAGAGCAACCTGGAAAAAGCAGAGGGGCATGGTAAATATTTTCAGTAACTTACATCATAACCATAGAAAGAACTAGATCTCAAACTGAATGTACAACCCAAGACATTTATCATATGTACATAAGCAGGAAAGGAAACTATGCAATGAATCTCACTTACTGGACCAAATGATGCACTTTCAAGATGATCACACCCATCTAAACAGACTTTCTCGAGACAGGGACATTTGAGCTCAAGAGCTGTGATAGCACGGCAACCAACAAGAGAAAGACTGACTAAAGAAGTATTACAGAACCGGACCACAGTCAACCCCTGGCCAAAGAAATGACTCATAAGTAATGACAGAATCACAATCAATCCGTAAGAAAACTAGAATGCCACACAACCAATGTCTACTTAATGCCATAAGCAAGAAGCTTGGATATAATTAGGGCAACCAAAAGGCCTCAAAGACTTGAGCCAACAGGTACTGCCAATCTCAGAAAAATTAGAAGTAAGCATGTGAACCCCATTGGGTCAGCTTAAACTGACCAGAACTCAGGTGAAAAAGAATGTTACAAATCATCGCAACATGTTGCCAATCAATTCCATGCTTGTTTTTCCCCACCCAATCCTCAGATCCCCCCATTTACACCCCTTGTTCTCTCCTGACATAATGATGTTTCCCAGCATAAAAGCAGCAAGGTTCCACACGCTTTTCCCTTTTATGTAACAAGGTTGCTCTGGGTTCCCTAACAACCTTAATTTAATGATAAATCAAAATGCTATTTAGAAGTTAGAAAGGATTAAAGGCAAAAAGGACACATATATTAAGAATGTGATACAACAGCACATGCAAAACCAATTCTTTAACATGGATAAATTGTCTAAACCACAAATGTCATGAGAATCACAAAGGCAACTATTCATGCATTAAGGCAGTGAGATATACATTGAATAGATGGACACGACACTGTTATCAAAATAACTTTCTTCAGATGCATAACTTTCCTAAGGAAAATAAACACAATAAAAAGAACACCATGAATATCACAATGATGTACAATCTAATCTCTTCAAGCAAACTAAACAAATTCACAAACCTCACAATTATCAAGAACCAAAGACTTCAGCACAGGACATCCACCACCATCACTAAAAACATCACAAACCGAATTTGTCAAAGATTCACAATCTGTAAGGTCCACTTCTTGCAGACACTGGCATTGCAATGCCAATGATGTTAAGTTCTCCTGCTTCTGCAACGATAATTTCTGCATGACCATAACACCACTCAGAATTTTCTCTGTCAATAAAGATAAAATAATGGACAGTAAACAGATCCAATGACTCCATACTAAAGACACTTACTTGGAGAGAATTAGAAGTAATGTTAATACGGTGGAGAGTGGCACAATTAGACAGCATTATAGATGATAGCATCATTGTTCGTAAATTCAAATCAGCAAATCTGCAGAGTAAAACAAAATTGAGAGGCTAAAGGACAAAAAGAGGAAAAAAAAAATTCAGCTAATCCATAGAAAATAAAGTAGATGGAGCAGCAAAGTATACTTGCGACAATGTACTAGTCTTATATTCTGCAAGCGAGGAAGATCCAAGGAAACAGAAGTCAATAGATTGCAATTATCAAGCTCCAAAACCTGCAATATATTTTCACATCAGTTTTGATATGTTGAATGCAATTACCAGAGGCTACACAGTCATCCAGGCAACATCAATAATGAAGCAGGAGAATTCAAACCTCCAACATATAACTATGAGATATTGCAGCCATTGAAGCTGAAGTGATACCCTCGCAGCTATGAAGCTGAAGAACTGTTAACATGGGCAGCCTTACAGACTTCAAAAAACATAGCAAAGAAGTGTGTCAAATAAAGTACCTCCAAATACAACCAAAAAGAATATACAATAAATACCTAAAATATGAAAGCTAACCTCAAGTGATATGTTTGGGCAGTACGATGAATTGAGAATATGAAGATTAGCACAATTAAGGGCTATCTCACGTAGTGTTTCATCACTCACACATGAACAATTTGACATATCTAAAGATTCTAACAGAGGGCATGAAGTTGCTGCTAAACGAATTGCAGCATCCGAAAGCTTGTGGCAAGAGGCTATATCAAGGAGATGCAAGAGAGGACAATTAAGAACTGCTTGTCCCATTTTACTGCGTTTCAAGGACAAATGTTGAAGTTGTGGGCACCTGCAGAAGATCAAATATTAGCAAGTTCACAAGATTGACAGGAAATAATAGGTAGGTTATGAAAACATAAGAAAGCCCGACCTAATCGATACACGCATCACTTGGCATTTTGTTATTTCAAGATGACGCAATTGATCATGATTTATAGGTATCTCCTGCACACCATTACCAAGTGTAGCATCATTGACATTCAAACTTTTCAACATACTGCAATCCACTAAGGCATGGAAAAATGTATCCGCTAGGTGACCTTTCCCCAAAGTTAAAGCTTCAAGATTTCTGAGAACCCAAAAACAAAATTGTAGAAAAATACATATTTATGGCAATCAAATGTTCACTTAATCAGAACAATACTGAATGTACTAATAACAGTTACCTTAACGAACAGAGTGCTTTCGTGACAAGCAAATGGATAGCAGGAGCACCATATATATTCACTTCGGTGGCATTTGGATATCGCTGACACACATCCTCAACTGCAAATCAAATCGTCAATGAGCATCTGGTTTCTAAGTTCAAAGGACAAAAATTTTTAATATATATATATATATATATATTATGAAATAAGACAACTAAGTACATAATAATATAATAAGAATTTGCAGAGAATTCCCATAATTATGCAAGTGTAGAACAAATCCAGCAACCAAATACAGCATCAGCAATGAAACACAAATAAATAAATCATAATGCCGGTACAGAAAAGTACCATTCACGTTGCTTAAAGATAAATAAATGTCATTTTTCATCAGAAAGGAACCAAAAAAGTCCACCAAGAAATTCTGCAACTGCACCTACATGAATCTATCAAGCAAATAGCATGAACAATTAACACAAATTAAGCCATCAGCCACACATTTTGTAAGCATGTCGTGACTAAAACAACCTTAAAAATTCATATTATGCTCATGAAATGTCATTCAACAACAATTTAGAAAATCATTCACATGAAGGTTATTAAATTAATCAAATCAATGTTCAAACACACACAAAGCTGCTCAATCCGAAGCATTATAAATTACATGAGTGTGTTATAGGAATGACATTAAAATATCATTTTTTGATATTTCAAATCAGCCAAACATTACCATGTCTTATAGTAGCACTATATACTCATAAGCACACTGCCAATGCTTTTGAAAATTTTATTATTAGCAATTGCAAAAGGCAGCTACCAAGGTGTCCCAAGGGCCTGATTAGAAGGGAAAAAGAAAACCACCATTAAAAAGTGACTTGCAAAGTTCTCGTCTATGAGCAACACCACCTAGAAAACCAAAAAATATAATGATAAACCAAAAAATAAAAGGCAACATATAAAGCTATTCAACATTCTCTAAAAAGAAATTCTACCACCTCAAAAGTACAACAATTTTATTCACACCAAACAGTCTAACTAAAAACAACAAAAATTGTTCTCCATGCTGCACCTGTCCTATGCTTCCCAACTCTATGATCAATAAGTATTTCAATCACTTGACAAAAACCAACCACTCCCAACCAGCAAGGAGTAAAGACATGCGTTTACTAACAAACAAAGCAACCATGGCTCCACAGATTCCCCACTGTTCTTGTCAATAATAGCACACAAAAAAGCCTGCTCTCTCCTTGTGAGAATATCCACCAACAGAATCATCCATAAAGCCTAACTAAAAAAGACCACCTTAACTGGTACATTGATGCCACACACTTGTCCATGGAAAACATTGTCAGAATTACCTCTCAACACAGAGCACAAAAATGCTTGACATCATACCCTTTTTTTATCAAACAACCCCAGCAGCATCTTTTAATCTTCCAATCCCTGTCATCTCCTTACAATATAGAAGGTCAAAAGGACTCTCAAAAGACCTCATTATGCATGCTGTCTCTAACAAAATGCCAATTCCAAAATAAAGCACAGCAGACTACCTCATGCATTTACTTGCAAATGGCTTCCTATCATCAGCAATAGCAACTAATTCAAGAAAAATACTTCCAAATGAGATTTTCGTGAAAAAAAAAGGTCCTACCAAAAACAAATTCCCTGCCACTTCCTACCAAAAAAACATATATGTTGAGACAAATCACAATCACTCCATCTAACACCTCAAAGCCAAGACCATGTAAAATCCTCAAGCTGCCCACTGACTCCATCCCCTCATACAGTCATACTTAGCCCCACTATAACCCTCCTAAAAGCTTCTCCCTCTCAATTGCATGTCTCCAGTCTCCACAACCATTTCCATGACAAAGCTCTCTTAATCAAATTTGATGGGCAGTTCTGGCATTCTAGTTGCAAAAGGAAACACGAAAGCATTTTACTGAGCTCACAAACAAATGTGTAGCTTAGTCTGTTATTTAAATTTAAGTAAATAAAAAAATGATGTAATAAAATATTGAAGAAGAAATGGAGAAACTTATATTCAAATTGATAGAATGCCTACTGGGAAAACAAAACTGTCAAACAAAAAGAGCACATCACCAATCAAGCCTTGATCCACTGAGGTGGGTGCCAAATGAAATGATGGCTCAAGTTTGTAATCCACTAAGCATTTTGTAATCACTCAACTCAAGAACATATGTCATCTTGTTTTCATTAGGAATGCAAACATTTATTACGTACACAACATTGCCAACTACAACAATTACAAGTATCCATAAACCCCAGAATACAAGAAAATGTTCTCCATCATTTCACAAACATGAAAATTTGTATTACAAATACAAACATAGTTTAATCCCAACTCAAAAAAGAAAGAAGAAAAAGGAACTATGATATTTGTTTTTCTTCATATCTCACAACACAACAATCCCTCTCAAAAACCTTCCCTCACCAATATAGGGACCATAACCTATACCAAGGAAGAAAAGAAAAGAGAAACCACAACAATGACCAAGGCCAATGCTCCCCATTGATTCTTCCTCTCATGCCTCTTCCCTGTATTACCATCAATCACCATACGACCACCGCCAGAAATTTCCTAAAACACCTACTTACTAGAGCAGATGTGGAGGAAGCCACAACTAATAATTAAGAAGCCAAAGATAGCACCAAAATTTTCACCCAAGTACATTGGTCAATGACACCATTCCCAATCACTAACACATCCATATGCTATTCTACAGCCAACACGACTGTCTAACTATAACAACAAAGACACAAGTTTCATGTTACCCAAAACCATCAGAGGATCTCTGAAGTCTGCTCACTGATTACAACATTTTGGCACAGAAGAGACAACCTTTGCCCATCAAACCTGGGTTTATTTAAATTTTCTTTTGTAAAACTACAATCTGTTCTCCTAAACTATGGCATACATATTGGGATTGTTCATTGTCATCATAGTATATGTTGGTTTGTGTAACAAGCAATATAATGTTCAAACTATGAAAAAGGGAACAAGAAGACATAATATAATGTGCTTTTTTTCTGCATCTACTTGTTAAGCTTTAAAAATTTCATACTAATTAAAAAACTGCTTGCACCCAGAAGAGGGGAGAGAAAGAAAGAATTTATCAGAAACAGATTTCTAAATAATTGATACAAGCTGCATATCCATTATTTGTCAGCTTGTAACAATATTGCAAGTGAATTTTCTGTATTTTTGATCTTGTAATATTGCTTTTGGAAACCCTACCAAACCGTGATCTTGAATCTTAAATAAAAATTTGACTTCTCCTACCCTTTTTTTAGTTGCTGAGACCCAATAAACTTTTTGTAAACATTTTGATGATAACTGGTATTCAAAAGTTTCATAAAAGTATGTTACTTTTCTCGAGTTCACCAACAAAATGCTCTAGTTTATATTTCTACAATAACCCTAGACAACCTCAAAACAGTAAGAAAGAAATCAAAGAAGATATTGTATTCAGGTGAATTAAGAATACTCACATTGTTCTACAGATATCTTCCGATTTTCAAAATTCAAACACCTCCAAAAATCTTCATGAGCACTAGCTGCTCTCCACTGCCTACAAACCATAGCAGCTCGACAAAGATCAGCATATTCCAAGAACGAAAAAACCTGTGAAGAAAGTAGGGCAAAAAATGAAACCGCATAAGAACAACAAAAACAGAAAATGGAGAAGAATGTGAAAAAAAAAATGCATGTACCATATGCAGTAAATCATCCGTAAGATCCATCCGAATTTCCAAATCTTCCATTTTTGTAGTACCATCATCATCTCCATCCTCTTTTTTACCAGTAGGGTCAAAGGGCGTCTCATCACCACCGCTATTCCACATAAAATCATGGTAAAACATCTCATTGTTACGTGGAACAGAAGAGCCCTGACTATTATAGTAGTCTGCGCTTGCAGATGAACTAGGTGCCCCATCATCCGAACTCACGGCAGTAAAATGTTGATGCCCTCTGCAAAGAACACTTTCCATCATAAGGAAATAAAAAAATGCAAGACATTATACGAGCATGCACTTCCACATCAAAAATCTCATGCAACCTCATGACCGGAGATGACTTCAAGAAAGAGCATACTACAAAATTACATAAAACAGCACAATTCAATACTTGCAATCAAATGCATAATGTTCACTGGTAAAAACTACTTCGATTGAAAATTTGACAGTCAAAGCAAAAAAATTTAACTCTAAATCTGAAAAAAAAAAATGTAGTTAGTCCAGTCCTACACATTGTAACTAAAGAGACAATTCAAGTTCGCGATACTATCAAAACAGAACAAACACAGAAGGGAACCAAGTTAGAGTGACTCACGAAGAAGCAGTGAACACTTTGGCACGCTTATGTTGCGAATCGTCAATGGCCAAACCTAAGCCACCAGCAGTGCTACTACTCTCACCCTCATACCGCCTCGGTCCACCAAGAACCGGCAACCACCGGCCAGGCCTCCTAGTAATCGGGTCCAAATCATCATTGCCATCGTCATTAGAAGCCATCTCGGTGAACACGGCATCGAATTTCACCAAGGGTGCGGTCACAAAGCGTGTTGGTTCGTTATTAGTCTCACGGCCAAACATGTCTAAAGTAAGCCCTAATTGCATCTGCAAATCTTCGTGATTCTGAATATTGCCGTCGGAAGAATCCTCAATAGCGGGAAAACCCTCCTTCATTTTGCTACTATCTTCGTCTTCGTCGTCTTCGGTGAAGCATAAGCAGCACCAAATCTTCATGCACTTAAAAGGTAAAAAGGAGAAATTTTAGAAAGAAAACCCTAGTTCATGATCTAACACATTGGTTTGAAGGCGACAGAACCCTCAAGTTTAGAGTGAAGACGAAGGGATTGTGAACCCTAATTTTGGAGAGGAAGAATGGGGAATTAAGTTGGCAATTGACAGATGAATCGATCAATATATACATACATACGTACCTACATAGAAAGAGAGAAAGAAAGAAAGAAAGAGAGAGAGAGAGATGGTGTTTGGATCTGGCGGATCTTGTTTGTGGATGGTTCTGGTTTTTTTTATTTATTTATTGATTTATTTATTCTTTTGGTGTGAGCTTCGGAAAAAAAATGGAGGGACCGGCTGTAACGGTGTGTTGTAATATGAAAAATGAGAGTAATTGAGATATTTATGAATAAAAATTTATTTAAAAAATAATAATAAGTAAATTTTACATTTGAAATACGGCGTCGTTCAACAAGTCTAATCTTTCTTCCTCTCCTGCTGGTTTTGTTGTCCATTAATGTGATCGGAATGGAAAGAAACCGTTAGTCCAAACAAGAGTTTTGCTTCTCTTTGGCCAACCATGTTTCGTTTTAGAAAATTAAGTTTTTTAACTGAAGAACAATAATCCCATATGAAATAACCAATTGGTTTCTGATCCAAAAATTTTAAAAAATAATGACCAATTTATATTGTCAAATTTTATAAATTGATTTCATTATAAAGCACTCTTTTTCTTTTACATTGTATTTTTTTATTTATTCTATAATAAAAAGTGAATTATTTATAAATACTAATTGATTCAAGAGATTTAAATTATAAATTTACGCACCTCAATATCATAATTATGCTTGTTTAAGGGCTTAATGCATTTTATGCCAAAAAAATGTTATCCTAGACAATGAACATGTAATTGGTTTAGATAAATGATCATGCGAATTCTTTTGCATGTGACTTTCATATCGTGCAAATGATTTAGATAAGTTATAAAACACTCAAACATCTCACTTGCCGGATAATCTTTTTTCAAGATTAGTTTTGAAATTTTTAATGAAATATTTGGTGTGTTTACAAAATGAAAATGACAACACTACAACTAGTCGTAATGAAAATGAAAATGACAACACCACATTTAGTACTAAGTGTTGAGAAAAATGATTCATGGAAAATCAAAATTATGTTTTTACTTTTTGTACAAATAAAAGTTCGAAAATACTAAGATATTATTTTAAGTATTTATTTATTTCTTGGTTTAACTATGTTACATTCATATACTGTTATATAGCTTCTTTTTTTTTTCCTAGTCTTGCAACTTGAAATTAAGGGCATGTAAAACTGAATTCAATTATGATTTTTAACAAGGGTCTTTGTTTTTGGTTTTATTTAGTTTTGGTTCCGTTTTGGTTCTATTTAGTTATGATTTTAAAATAAAATACTTTATTTATTAGTTATCTAAATTTTATAATTTTAAATTCTAAAAAAAATTCTTAAAAATTTAAATTAATAGTATTAAATTATAAAAGTAATAAAATATATAAATAAAAATTTTAATGAATAAAAGAGAATAAAAATAATTTTTTTTTTAAATTGATATACAATAAATTATTTAAAAAATTATATTATTACTCGAGTTAATATTACATATTACGAAAAAAAAAACTTAAAGATAGTAAAATTATATATTTAATAATATTATACCATGCATATGTTTATTTATTATAATTGTTAATTTATTCAATAATTTTAAAATAAATATATATACATTACAATTTTTTTAAAATTATTGTGGTAAATTACACAATAAGTCATGTTAAATATAACATTATAAATACATTAATTATTTTTTTCTATGTAGTTCAACAGGTAAAAAATATTTACGTAATAGAGAAATAATTTTTTTATCAAATAAAATATGAATAAATTTTATATAAGAGTTATGTTTACATAGATTTAACAATAAATTTTAGAACTATATGTTATTTTTTAGTTTGAAGTATTCATTTAAAATTAATAAAATTAATTTTTTGTAGTTTTAATAAAAATTATAAATGTTATCATTTTATTAACTAATAATTTATTAAATATAAATTATATTTATTTTATCTTCAAAAAATAAAATAAAATAAATAAATAATTTTTAATTTTTAAAATTAAATTAATTTCTTAATTTAATTCTAATTCCATTCCAATTTTACTCGAAACCACTACGAATACGAAACATTGTAATTTTGACATTATTTTAAGTTTTAATTTTTTATTTTAATTTTTATAAGGGATATTTCAAGTTATAAATAACAAAATTTTTTTAAATGTACCAATACATACATGTACTATAGCTACACCCTCATGTCACATGATAGTTTTCAAATATATTATCAAACATTTTTTTTTGTTTTTAATTTATATTATAGTTTTAAAAGCACAATAATAAACTATATTTTAAAATTAAAAAAGAAACATCATTTCTATTGCTGAAAAAGTTCAAAAAATTAACTTAAAAAATTACGAATGCACCATAATATTACTCTTTAAATTTAGTATGCCAATGCATTTTGATAAATAATTTAACATTAATATGTCATACTAGAAAAATGTTCACTAATTATATTGCGCTGGCATAAATTAATATATTCATAAATATAATAAAAATAAGCGATATAAAATTTGTATGTTAGTTTTTTATTTGTAAAATAAGAAATGGGTCTATACAAAATGTTCTCAGAAGTAAACAAAGCATCCTAACGTTTTTTTTTTTGTAATAAAAAATAAAAAATAAAGAATAAAGGTTAAAAGCAATATTACACACAAATGTAAATAGATAGAGAAACATGTAAAAGTGTAAATAATTATTTTGTTTAACCAAAAATACACACGCCTGAATGACAAATAATAAAAGTGGAGTCAGGGGGTGTCGTCGTTTCAATTTGATCAATTAGTCATCATCAGAATAATTACGTAATGTTTTACCTTTGATTAATCTTTGCTTGACGTATAAACTTCACGAGACAACTGTAACTGTAACTGTAACTGTAGCACTTGTGTGTTGTACGACAACAACTTGGGACATTGCATAGATTTTTTCCTTTACTTTACGTTCTTACTACTTACAACTCACTTGTTTCTTTTACCTCTTCCTGATCCTGAATCCTACACAGTAATTAAGTAACCGTACTTGATGCTAAAAAAAAAAAAAAAAAAGTAGAAAAAGGGCAAGTGAATCCTGCGGACGAGATTGTTTCACCAGAGTGATTTTAAATAGCAGGAGGGAGGAGAGAGAGAGAGAGAGTGAGAGCCGCAGGGGGGACTTTAATCAACGAGGCGAAATGTGGGGACCACCGAACAGAAGCAGCCAGCTGTACATATGTTTGTAATTAATTAACGAGCTGAGGTTACCCCCCGAGTTGGTTTTTAATGAATCCCCAGGTTTGATAATTAGGAATGATTAGGGAAATAGCACGAAGGTAACCATAGAAATAGAATTAAAAGTAATGGTGGACCCCACCCAATTCAATTCATATCGATGGTCCCAAAAATTCCATACTTTACTCCCTAATCGCCGACCATTGAATTGACTCACCTTTTTCTAGATTTACCAAAAACAACCATCACTCTGTACACTACCGCTACTTGGCACTTTACACATTCCCTCACTTTCTATTTTTAATGTCATTTTTTAACCAAATCTTTATAAAAATTATATTATTTTATAAATAATTACGCCCCGTCGGTCACCTTCTTTCCTTTTTAGGATTTTATAATCACATTTGTAAATTATTTATTTTACTGCGCGTGATTTGTAAATGAGGAGAGAATTTTCACAATAATGGACTTGGACAAATTTCCTTACACAAGTTTGTGTGGGTCGAATAACGCCGATCGTAACATAAAAAGAATCGGTCCAGTATGATTTATAAGACTCAATTCACGCAGGCCTATGCTTGGCTCAGTCTGTCAGCCTACTAAATAAGCCCACTCAAAATTTTTTTAAAATAATAATAATAATTAATGTTATAAATTTGAATTAATTTAAAATAAAAATAAATATATATATATATATATAAAAAAATCGATCAAATGAACAAAATCATTTAGAATTTACTTTAAAATATGTACAATAAATAGGTTAGAACTTGCTGACAAATCTTTATCTCTTAATTTGACCTTTATTGTTCATGGGTTGAGTTTAAACTAAGTATTTTATCTTTTTAATAATAAATATATTAGAAAAAGAGAAATTTAGAATTCATAATAAATAAATAAATAATATTTTTGTTTTGGAAGGGATACATGCAATTTTATTACCTTAACTCCACCCAATTGAAATTAAGCCAAAATCTTTACCCATATTTATGTTGATGCATTATAGAACATTTGACAATGGTACAAAATTATCACATCAATATGTTGAATTTGTGTAGATAGCAGCTGTATTCTATCACATATTATTCATCCCCAATGATGTATAACATTCATCAAGTACTCGATAAATGTTATAATTTATTTGTTTTACATATTATCGTCTAATTAGTAAATGACACTTATCATGAAAAAAAAATAAATATTTAATATTTTTTTGCTCTCTTTTTTTTTGTTGGTTTATTTGCGCTATTATTTATGTTCCCAAAGCACACCACACAGCATGTTTTTCTGCAATTTGTTGAACCATTGTGAAAAATTTTTAATAAAGGTATGGCTAACTTCAAAACCACATCAACCAATGCAGCCCATTGGTCCATGGGCCACAAATCTGAACCCAACCATTGGCGTGTTTGTTAATCAAATAACCAGATCTGCGAGGCCCAAAAATCTAACAAAAACACACTACTTTACACACACACACACACAACGGTTCCTATTTTAGATTGCAGTATTGATTTATTTTATTCTTAGAAGTATTTTTTCTTTTTTTTAGAAAATATAGTCAAAAATACTTGTTAAAGGAGTTTGAAGTGTGAAAAAGAAGCCTGAGGGAAGAAGTGGTAGGCAAAATAGCACGCTAATTTTAAAATTTTAATTAATTATTAAAATAATATAACTAATTAAAATTAAATTAAATTAAATCTTAGTTCAAGAGTCACAATCTATTTCTAAGCATATAAAATATTAAATTAACACAAAATGTGAATTCATTTTGATCTTAATCATTTGAGATATTTAAAACCAAAAAATTATCGAAATTGACACAAGAAATACCTCCTAATCAAAGAAACTCATTAATATGACTAGTCACAAGACAAATCATTAGTCCACGTATTTATACTTTGATTAAATTAATAAAAATGAAATTAATTAGTAATAATTTTTTATTAATTACTTGAGTAGCTAGCTACATGGTGACGGTGACACGTGTGCAGCCAGCTAAAAGGTCCTCAGTTCACACACAAAGGTCTTCGACACTAACTTTTTTTTTTTTTTTTCCTTGAGTGAAATGATTTGGCATGGCCCTCGTAATTTTATGAGTACAGTTGTAGCCTGAGAGAACACAGGGTTATACATCACTTATGGAGACGGGGCTTGGAACCCATACATAATATAATATATTATTGTTCAAGAATTGAAGCAAAGGTATTGCGACAATCATGGCTACAACTGTCAAGGCCACAAAAATTTTAAAAAGTTTTTGTAATTTTGCTGAAGCAGCCTGCCCCCAAATTTGTAACAGTAGAGGGGCAATTAGACCTTGTGCCTGCGGATGAGAATTTGATTAGATATCATAAATATTTAATGATATTTGATAAAAAAAATAATTTAATATTTGAAATTTAATGAATATTAAATAAATTATGATATGAAAATAAGTATTTAAAATTAATTTCAATAGAATATGATTTTAATTATTAAATATTCGATATTAGTTTAAAAATAAATAATATTATTATAAAATTATAATAAATTCATTTATATCTAATCTTTACCTTGTACTATAAAAATTTAAAAAATATATAATCTTAATATTTTGTTTAACTTTATAGTGTTATTTTGTCATTTAATACCTTTTTTTTATAAATTTTTTATTGATAAATAATAAATTTATTAAATATTAGTACTTTTAACTTGAATATAATGTTGTTGTTTAATTTATTTTTAAATCTAAATTTTTTTCCTAAATAATGATACATGTCATTTGTGATGTAGATGATTTTAAAACTAAAATATTATTTTTATTAGAAAAACTTTAATGTAATATTTTACTTGAAATTAAGTATAATGAAATCCATACAATATAGGCTGCATATTGGCCCAACAAAGCATTGAAAGCTTAATCTTATATTCAAGCTTTAACCTAAAAATTGATATATATTATATGCCTAACTAATTTTTGATTATTTTGGATGCATATAAATATTTAATTTTTGATTATTTACGGATATAAATATCAAATATATAATTTTTAATGATTACAGTTAAGATATAAATATTAAAAAATATATATGTATATATATATATATATATATAAATATCTCAAATTTTTTGAATATCTTATTTGATGACATCTTTCCTTTTACCAATTGCCTTTTTATTTTACTGAAAACTTAGAATTTAAAAGTATGTAACTTTTAAGTAATTATTGTTTAAAAGTAAAAATATTAATATCAAATTTGAAAAAAATAATTAAATTTTATTAAAATTAATTTTATTAAACATAAATTAAGTTAGATAACCTGAGTATTAAATAGACGCTTAATCAATTTCAGTATAATATACATCAATTTTAATTATAAGGGCTAATGCTTAATTTGAAACAGTTAAAAAGTTTTTTTGCAAAAAAAAAAAAATACCGTTAAAAGAGATTATTATTAGTTTTTAATATACAGTATCATGGATAGTTTAATAGATAACATCCTTTTTAAGAGTTTAAAGCCACTGCATTAGATAACGTGCATGGATTTTATTCTTTCTTTCTTATAAGACAAAACTATTCACATGCTATGTATATCTCAAAAAGTAGAATCAATTTATTCAACAGAGAAAAAGAAAGGATATTCATTGTAAATATCATGCATTTCTAGGATTCTTAAATCTTGACCTCCTCGAAACTTAATTCGATCTCTGAAGCATACATATAATTTTTCACTTAAAAAAAAAAAATGAAAAAGAGAAATGAAGAAATGAGCATTTTTAACAGACCAAGATAGAGTTTCTGGTTGCAAATTTAATTCAATTGTTTGCTCGAATCGCATTACAAGATGTTAAATTCGATCACTATGAATGCTGAAATTGGCAGTTGGAACAGCGCACACACACACACACACAGAGCAACACCCCGCCCCACCCCTCCCCGAGGATTCATGGAGGCGCTATTAAAGTAGGGATGTGCGGCAGATTTACACGATCTCGGCGAGGAAAACACGTCCGTGCATGACACGTTTACCAAAGGACGTATGGGATAGGATACTCTCTGCATGGAATTAAAATAGGGAAGACTGTGACTGATTGGTTGGTGCATCTTACAAAAAATCATGATCTTATAATTACATTCTAAAGCTGCTCTTCTGACCCCCACTCGATTTTAGCTTTTCTTTTCTCTACTTTTTAGAAGGAAAAGCAAGTAATTAAAGAAAGGAAAAATGTTAAAAATGGGGAGAAACCAAGTGGATTTGATTTTGCAGTGAACCCAAATAACGACAACCCGATGTTATTTAATAAAAAAACAACCAAATCGTTAAGGAAAATTAATAATAATAAAGTTAAAGCTTTTGTTTTTGTAGTTTTGACGATGAAAAGAGAATCTGATACCTATATCCAAACCCTAATTCGCTTCCCCTTTTTCTTCTTCTTTTATTTGTTTATTTATTTATTTTTATCGTCTTGTATTCAAAAAGATATGACTGATTGCAAGTTGGGAGTTAAATAAATCTGAAACTGAAACATCAACTCGCCTATTATGTAGTCTAAGATTATATCTTAGATAAGACATAAAAACTGAACGGTCTAAATTGATCATAGCCACACACATGTATATGTGTAACTTTTTGCCACAGATAATATTCCTTTACACTGCTCCGATTACATGCACCCAGCTGCAAGCAATTAAACTCTAATGTAAAATGGTATTACCATTTCATTACTTTTAAAGTGCAGTGTTTCTTGCAAATATTTTCTGTCCAGGAGCAAGAACAGACTTTTCATCAAAAGCTTTCTTCTGCTGCCAAAATTTTGTCCATTTATTTGCAAAGTGACGCTGCCATTCCTCTACTGATTTGTAGTGAGGGAGATATACTTTGAAATCAAATCCCATTTTGGTGCAATATTGAATAATCTCTTCATTTTGCTCAACCAGTTTTCGAACCGAATGGCCGTCGGCGTCCGGAGGAGTAAATCGGAGCAACGCCACAAGGTAAAAGATTTCCTCCTCCGGTAGGATCGCTGACATACGATTATTCCACCTAAAGAAATTTTAAGACAATAATTAATAACCTCGAATTAAAAAAGGGAATTTTTTTTTTTCTTTCATCTTTGGAGCCTTTTATTGGCAAGTTTGTAACACTAAAGACAGTTCTGGGTGGCTGCTGATGGATCAAAATTGACATTTTCAGTAGTTATTCGATTGAAAATATACAGATATTGGACTCACGCAGCCCAAAACGAATGTGACGTGACCACCGCTAAAGGTACAAATTCGTCCATGAGAAAATCGTGGCTGGAGGCCAGACAAACTATGGTGTCATTGTAGCTGGGTTGGCGAATAAATATCCCTGTCGTTTTATAAATGACAGACTGACCATGTGGCTCGTTACCCCCTCACCCACCTTCAGATACTACATACATTTATCCCAATTCCCTGATATACCCTCAATCGTATGTTACAGTTACATTGCAGGCAAAAGGCCCGATGGCCTGTTCCTTATTCAACAAAGGCAGTAGGCCCGCGGGCGTGATAGATTTGTGGTGAAAAAATTATCGCCAGATGTGGGCCCCGCCATATCTTTGTGCCACAAGTACACTACTCTCTCTCTCTCTCTCTTTTCTTGAGTCTTCTGCTCCTACGCTAGCCCACCCACAGATGCACCAGACACGCGGAGCTGACGTAAACGATAACTCGTATATATACGACGGGTTTGATAGAGTACTACAAGTTGTAGGGCACATAGCGTAAGACTGACCTTAGGGTTAAGCTGAGGAGTATAAATGCTTGACCCACTTTCGAAATCTTAACCAGCGGATTTAAAATGCTCAGCAAATTTATTTAGCATGTCCGAGTGAAAGGTTCCGGTGAGACAACATTTTCTATCTATGACAGACTGCGATACTTGTCGATATTAAGGGTAGTTAGTGTGTTGGTGCTAAACCTCGTTAGACCAAAGTAATTGAATTTACACGTGACAGACGTGCAGGTAACTATAGCAAGCAAACTAATGAACACGAACGGGTCCACTAAATATAAAAAATATAATCAGACGGAAAGAGATGAGGAGTTCTTACTTGCTTCTCCGCAGAGGGTACACCAGCATGGGCCCACCGATTCCATCTTTCAAGATCTCTTTGAACACCACACGATCATATTCAGCGATGTTGGATTTGGACACGAACATGTTCAACCAAGGGTGAGGAGACTCCCAAATCCCGTTAGCCTTTGCATGCTCCTCTGCTCGCTTTACACGCAGTAAAAAATCCACGTAGCTCAGGTCCAGTTGGAACTTCAAATTTCTGATCCATCCTAGTCCTTTGAGCAATCTACTCGCAGTCTGCACACAGTAACAAGTAACAAATGTAGGGGCATTTAAGTCACTCAAAAATCTAAGAGAAATACTGTTGATTCATTTACAGATTCCAGAAAATAAAGGGCTTTTTGGACATTTGGGCGACCGTGGGGACCGGAACTCTTCAGCAAAATTTCCAATGATCAGCACTACGACACATCTACTGTAATTGCATTACTATATTACCCCTGACACGATCTATATATCACGAAAGCGACCTGCTCCAATAAACACCAGGAGAAACATTGCAATCACTACAGATAATTATAGAACAATAAATGGGCCTTTCAATATCCTTGTGCATCAGAAAATCCAGAGGAGGATACACTATATTGTATGGTCAGTTTCAAGTCCCGAACCATACAATTCCCTCTTTATTTTATTTTGGTATAATAAATGGAGGACGAGAATAAAATCGTCCCCCATCGCTGAGCTTGGTACACGTGCCCGTGAAAGTGAGTCGTCTTTTGACTTCATCACTGAACGGCGAGAGGTGCCTGCGTGCTAATCCATGGTCAATATCTTCATAGGAGACGCACTTAGCATCCACCTAGGTCAAAACTCAGTCATCACTGGACACAATAGGCCCCACAGTTACTCTCAAAATTCTACCCAGACGCCCACAGTATATGTTCTAAAGAACCTACGGAATTTGAATTTGATTTTTGATTAACGAATCCACGAAGAACAGCGTGAGTCCCATGTTATGTTCATGTGATGAGATGCAGGGGATTAAAGCAAGTTGTTGATGAAAATTTGGTTACCTTGTCAACAGTCGAAGGGGGGTCATTGTTGCTGAAATGAAGCGCAACTTCAAGACAGTAGAGAACTGAGCCGGCGGTTCGAGGTATGTGAGCTGGTTCGAAAACTTGAGCCGGGTCGAGTGGCACCGAAGGCCATCCATTGACCAGGGCATCACTGTTCACGAAAACGAATCCTTCCACGTAGTCGAATGACTCACCTTCCTCTCGAGTCACCAGCAACTCAGCATCCCGAGTGAACTCATCGAACTCGGAATACACCAGCCTTATCCATCTCACCTAATAACATAATAACAATCGGGTAAACCACCAAATTACGTAGCGTAAACGTGTCCTTCATGCAATTAGAACTCACCAAGAATTCTTGTAAGCAAGTGACAAAGTAATGAGATATTTGGAAAGAGCTCTCTTTTGTTTCTTTTCTGTTTAAGTGAAATGAGGAAAGATAGAAATTAATACTGACCTTGTCCGGTGCTGACTGTAGCAAAACCCTAGCTCTGGTAATGATACCGAACTGGCCAAGACCACCAAGCATGGCAAAGAACAATTCAGAATTAATTTGTTCTGAGCAAGTGAAAACATCGCCATTCCCCGTCACAACATCTAACTCCGCTACGTTCGATATTTGTGGGCCGTAACGGAAGGTCTGACCACTGACGCCGGCATTCGATAGCGTTCCGCCCACCGTTAAACCCAGATAATCCGTCCACGATCTCGGAGCCATACCAAACCCGTCGACGCACCATTGTAGTATACTTTCCCATAATGCCCCTCCAGAGACATCAACACAGTTTAGACCATTAACTGTACGTACTTCCATGTGGCTGTTTTCTCCAAAAGAGCGCATGTCCATGACGAGGCCACGGTCAGCCATAGCCTGACCGTTAATCGAGTGGCCGTTTCCCCTCGCCGCCACCGTTAGATTTGACGAGAGAGAGGCTGCCTTGACTACTTTGAGCACGTCATCGGTAGAGGAAGGTCTAATTATAGCTAAAGGTTTGACGGAACGCAATCCGCCGAAATCTGTATCGGGAGTAGACGCAGAGTCGATGCTGCCTTTGAGGTTTAGGGACTTGCATAAGGTGGAAAGGTCGTCGTCTTGAGTCCTTGAATCGGCGTCGTTTTCGTGGACAAATGATCTCTCAAGGCAGGCTATCATCGTCGCCGGTAACTCGGTTCTTTCTCTTTCTGTGGAAGCGAGGAGGCTTAGTGTGGGTGTCTGTGACTGTGTGGATTAACGGTTGGGGGTGTTTGGGGCTTAAATAGGAGAGGATTTGGGTAATTTTGGAAAATAAAATAGAAATGAGACTTAATTAATAATATTTATATAAAAAAAAATACGATAATTAATGATGACGGGACTCGACCTTTTTCAATAACTCTATTGACGCTGTGATCCTAACAACGTTTTCTGTCTGCCACTCGCCATGTACACTATTTGATAATTTTTCAAAGCAAACAATTACTAATATTATCATGTGAAAATTGTATAAATAATACTTCTGTTTGTTTAATTAAAGATTATAAAATGAATTTGACTTTTAATATATATTTATATATATGTAAACATGTGTAAAATATTATTATTAGTATTATTATTATTAGATAGCTGAGTTCGAGTCTTTATCTATCTAGATTAGAAAAATCCTATTGACATGCCAACACTTACTCCTCTTCATATAAAAGAAATAATAATAATAATAAGAGCCAATATTAATATAATAGTAATTGTAATGAGTTTAATTGTAATATATATTATTATTATTATTATTATTATTATTATTATTTCTTTTTATATGCAGTGTTGAGGGAAAGGTGAGTATGACCCCAGGATTTTGTATTTGGTACCAAGGAGTTTTGCTTGGCAAGCACTATGCACGGGGGCCCTTCACTTGACAAGTGCCTTCCGAAGGTTTGGCCTGATCACAATTCTTTTTAAATTTTGAACTGCTTAATGAATTTTACTCTTCATTATATAGTTTTATTCAATGAAGACATAATTTATAAAAATTTATGGTAATATTCCAATAATTTTAATGCTATTTATTTTACTTTAGAAATGAGTATTAAAACTTATTTCATATAAAAGATTAAATTGATTATTTTACTTTGGCCACATTGACGGCGCCACTAAATTTGTTATTTAACACAAATGAATTTTCAGCCGATCAGATTAGCATAAAATCATTATTCTTAAAAGGGTTTACTTTTGTATTATTTTATTAAATAACAATTATTATTATTATTATTATTATTATTATTATTATTATAAGAATGGGACTCCTACTCCCCTTGGAAAATAAGCGTGGAAGAAAATAGTTTTATGCTCCGTAGTTTAGACTCCCACCGGGTTGAAATGCTTGGGATTTTGTATTAAAATTGGTTGCCTCTGCCTCTGCCTCTGCCCGCCTTAATTATATAAAATTATTAATTAATTAATTAAAATTCTTGTTTATAAGTCAAACATTAAAAAAAATATATATTGAAGTCAACCCATTTTAAATGATGTCCAAAATCTCTAGAGTACCTGAACAGACGTAGAGAGCAGAGCAAGACCAGACTGCACAAGCAATGTAGAAGAAAATAAATTAATGCAGGTTTCATGGAATCGAATCCCCCATAATTTTAGTATAACCGCGCGCGCGTGTGTTTTTTTTGGGGGGTTAATTAAAATTTTAGTTTTATTGTATTATATAAAAAAAAAAAAAATAGAAGAGAGGGTGGGTTGTCTTTGTCTTTTATGTAATGTGGACTAGTGGGAATTGGGAAGGACTTGTAATCTAACTCCAAAATGTCCTCAAAGGACTATTTTAACCATAAGAGAAAAATTTTCAAGTCTCTTTTGCGACAAAGTCCATTGAGATTATTTATTTAATCATTTTCATTTTCAAAGAATTGCCGCCTAATTGTTTTGGCTGATTGCAAATGTGGCTCCAATGATTAAATTAAATAAAACTGAGGGCAAATGATACATATTTGCCTTCTAAATTATATTAATACAAATTTAGTCCTTCTATGTTTGAAAATATTTATTTGATCCATAATTCTTTTTAACTGTTAAACCATTCTCGAAACTTTTGTGCTACTGCTTAACTTTAAAAATATATTAGTTGAAAATTTTTAGCATGAAATCATTCATATTTAACATGTAAAATTTTTATCCCATAATTCAAAAAATGCAGTATCTCAAATTTCGATTATACCTTTTATTAATGATAGTTAAATATATATATATATATATATAGAGAGAGAGAGAGAGAGAGAGAGAGAGAGAGTAGGGATTAAAAAAAATAAATTTCAAAGACCATTAAATATATAAAATTTAGCTATAAATAAAAGTCAATTTAAATTATAGGTCATCATTCTCTTAACTCTAATAATGATTTAAATTAATTATTTAAATAATAATGTTATATATTCTAAAAAGTGCATCTCGAATGACCCATTACTGTTGTATATATGATTAAACAGTAACTTTCAAAAATTACAAAAATTCATTACCTAATAAATAAATGTCACTTCTTTTATTACGTAATTTGATATACAATGATATTATAATGGGATATGTGTTGGAAAGGTAATATTATTTCTATTAAAATATGTTAGATTACATATATGTACTGTCTTTTTATTGGCCAAAACAATTTTTATTTAAATTTTTCTACTTAAATCTGATACATCAATTTTGGACTGTTAATACATGCAATCCAAAGATAAGAGCACTTAGTTGAGAGTATTAAATGTTATTTGTTAATTTTTGATTTATATAATCTTTTAAGAATAATATTGTTTTTTTTTTTGAGTCGTTTTCACTAAAAATTAAATCTCTAAACAAAAAAAATAAAAAAATAGCTAATATAAGAATTAACAACTATATTTTCAAATATACAAAAAAAATTATATGTAGTTCAATGTCATTTTTACTAAAAACTTGTAAATTTTCACGAGGCAAGTTTAAGGACTTTCTTAATTTATCATCTAATAAAATAATAGAATAAAATAACAATTGGATATCCTTAATTAATAATATTTCATGCTTGGAAGTAAGTAAGCAAGCAATTGCCTAACCCAAATGGGCATGGAAGAAGATGTAATTTACCACTCAGCTAATTTGTAATCTGTTTATTATAGAAACATCAAAGTTGTGCATTGTTTCGTATGGATTCTTTCTATAAAATATATAAAAATTAAAAAAAGGCGAAAGGAAATGAGAATCCGGCGCATGGATCACGCCTTAAAAGCACAAAATAATAAGAAATATGGCCATAAATTTGAAAGATATGGATAGCTTTTGAAACCATACGGAAAGAAATGAAATTAAAAGAAGACAACTATCTAAACTAGGAAAGAGAATTGTTGTTTACAGCTTAAACGTTTGCTTTTGTGATTCAATTACTTAAAAGGAAGACTCATCTACTTGTTCTTTGTAGGTTGGCTTTTTCCCTCTGTCTTAATTTTTTAGGGTAAAGTTGTAGCTTACCTTATCTGAATTCATACTTATTTTAATATTATATTGAAGGGCATTTCAGTCCCAAGAAAGATTGCCCAATTCTGGTAGGATCAATTGAAATTTCGAAGGCTAAAGCTTATCTAGAAATTATTATTTGTTTTTTTTTTATTACAATATGCGTTTTGATTATTACATTTGACTTTGTTTGGAGATGGGACCATGGAACAAATTTGAGATTTTTCTAGATTAAAACTATGTCGCATATTCAATTATAATCATTTTTACTTGGCAATTACAACTTTAAAATATTTAGACCTTCTTTAAGCTTTGGTTAAGAAAATAACACTTTAGTCCAGCTTTATTTAGAATTATACTGTGTTTTAAAAATAAAATTAAAAAAATATTTAATAATATTAATTTTAGAAAGATTTGTTTACTAAATATTAAAAAGTAAAAAACTATGCCTTAGATTTTGAAAATTATTAGAAACCATCCCACCAATAGTTAATCTTAGGGTCCTGCGTAATATTATTGTAAAATTATTCAATAACCCTTGCGGAGAAAAAGTTAACACTTTAAAGAAGTACTTTTCATAATTCATTGAGCTTAAATAATGTTAGATATCAAAGGGCTTTTGACAGTCAATAAACCTACCAAAAGCTTCAGCTTTTGCTCTTTAATTAGGTGCATGTAATTATCTAAACTGGTAAAGGGTCAATAATTATTATTATTATTATTATTTTTATGTTCCTTTCACTTAGATTATAAAACACAAATGCAATCTCAAATCTTGATTCAAAACTGGTCTGCTTCTTTGCTAGATTTAATTGGTTTGCTCATATCTTGTTGTAGATTTGCGGTAGATTTTGTAATTGAAAATTGATAATGTCACCTGCATTCCAACGACGCCATAATTTAATTTAATTACTGTCTTTCAAAAGTGCTTTAATTAATTACTTACACTTCTTTTTGCTCTGAATGAGACTTGTTCAAGGACGGCACCTTTTTTTTTTTTTTTTAGTCCTTTTTAAGTTAATCCCCTCGATGTAGAATCTTGTTGAAGGAAGAAAAAAGACTTGTAACATATTTTTGTTCTTGTTACAATCCTTGTTACAATCAAAATCCTAACTTTGATAAGACGTTTATGAAATATTTACATAAAGCATGTAAATTGTTTTCTTTTCCGGGATGTGTTTAATTGAGTGAGACGTGCATGAAAAATTTACCTAAATCATGCAAATTGTTTCCTTTTCTGGGACGTGTTTAATTGAGATGGAGATAGAGTTGTTCTTATCATCTTGCTTAAGAAATTGGTTATTGAGTTCTTGAAGCAATTGAATAGTTGCATAGTTATTTTAGATATTCTGTCGTATAAAATCTGACTTCATATACAATACATATGATGCCACCAAGAATAATCTATTCCAAGTTCTGTTGCACTATGTATATAACTTTGAAGAAACCTGGATTTATGGGTTGATTTTGAGAATTTTAAAACAGTTTACTTTTGACCATTTTGCTCATGGTAGGTTTGCAAGGATATTGTGATCTTGTTGGCTTGTTAAGATTTGCATTATATGTTTATATTGCTTGTCAAGATTTTGCATTATATGTTTATATTTCTCAAGTTAGGCATGAAATTAATTAAGCTGAGGTTGAATATTGGAGAGATGAGAATGTGTTTATGCGGATTTCTTCGTCTTTCTCGAGAAGGAATAAAAAAAAAAAAAGGACTCATAAAAGTCAAGAATGAAAAAAGAACACAATTTGCTTTCATAATCAATACGATTTGCTCGTGATCGATGATGCGAACAGTTAGATCTTGTTTGTTTGTGACATGACTCTTGGATTGGATGTACCAAAACTTGTAATATATAGTCTAATTGATGATTTGATTGCATGCATTTACTTTCTCTTTTCCTAACAAGTAAACTATAACGTCACTTGTAACATGCAACTGAAGACTTGTAACGAGATACTGCCCATGATTACATAAGCTAGACAAGTCCAAGGATATGAATTCTTAGTTTCATGATAGTCATGAAAGTGCGAAAGACGCATTGGATTGAAAAGATCAGCCGTTAGTGTTACTTGAAGACTTTTATCTGATATTTTTTCGTCACTATTTTTGATACGTTATCGTGGTGGTTGATCGGATATTTGACTAATTTTTCCAAAGTTAATTGGACGGTGACACGAGCAGCAAGATTTCTTCGTTAATTCATTAAAGGACCATTTTCTTATGTAAGCACTAAAGTTGTAGCGAAGACATTTTCATAACTTTTGTAAAGACTATATGTTGTCATATTGCACTCGTTTTTTCAACAAGAACGAATATATGCATTGAGTATATATTAATATGATTTACAAATAGTGAATTCCGTTCTGCTTTCGTTGGCCAAAAGAAAAGAGAGTAATTACCACGCCAATCAGGAATAACTTTTTCACTTAATTTGGCAAGCCAGAATTCCCAGATTGATCCCGGCATGAACTGCTGATTTACATTGCAAGATTCCTCAATCTATGATCCCTGATCGAGGTTTTGAACTCATACACTTGTTGTTCCAGGGCATCTAGATATTCCTGGGTTTAGATTCTCTTTCTGACGTGATGTTATTGGTTTTGGATTCGAGTGTTACCGCAGCTGGTCCAGATCGAGAAAATTTGAGTATTTCCAGCTTGTGACGATAAACAACATGAACATACCACATCTCTTGTGCTTTTTTTGGGTTCCAGATATATAATTTTAATAAAAAAAAAGTCTCAGTTGTATAACTTTTCATTACAATAGATGAATATGAGCTGGTGTTTGTTTCTTTATTTGTCTGACTTTGTGTTATCTCAGTGGCCACAGCAAAATTTTACTTTTTATTTTTTCAAATCTTACCTGAAATTCTCTTTGGCAATCACTGACCTGTTTTACTGTAGATAACCCTTTTAAATTAACATTTATCTTCACAGTTGCTCTTGTTCCCAGCTTTATGAGAACATTGAAGATAGAAGATCTATTCCACTATGTTGTCACATTGGTCTTTCATTTGTTGTCCAAAGTATATTGATAAATTCTGATCACTTCGTGTGAATTAGATTCTCATCTCTTTAATCCAATTAAGCTCATATATATTCTGTCAGCATATCAGATCATATATTCCAAGACAAAATTCCTTGAGTCACATCCCAATTGCATTAATCTATAGAACTCCATTTATTTATTGCGAGTAAACTAAAGTTTTGATCATTGATTCACTCTTTTTTAAAGAAGATTTAAAACATGTGTTGTTCTGGGGGATCAGTTAACATTCCCTGGAAATGTTAATCTCTTCGCTTCAAGTACTCCAACTCTTGACAACTTTCCGCCTTCTTAGTATGTCTTAAAAGTATATATGGATAAAAAGTATAAACCCTTTATTGATCATCTTAATATTCTAAAATCAATAAAATTAAAAAAAAAAAAAAAAGAAATTTCTTTGGATATGGATATAGTCATGTAATCAAGGAACACAAAGTAGTAAGCCGTGAGGACAGATTGGAAAGATTGAGAGCAAACAATGGGCCTAAGCAAAGCTATCTTCTTCTACTATACATGGGGTCCTGACACAAATTTTATTATTTCTTTCCGTCTTTCTAGGGCTGCAAGGTTCCAATGATCATGAGGAAGAAAAATTTTCCCCACTCATGATGTAAATTTTGAATTTTATATGAAGTATAATTATTGAGTCTTTGAAAATAATACTGCAGGCCCATGCTTTCTTCACTGTATGATCATCTGCTTTATTCTCTGGTGTCTACTTGAAAGCCAGGTAAATTCGCAAAATACAACTTCCTTTTTGATTTCAGATAGGGGCCGTGTGTGTATTTATATATATATTTGATATGAAAAAATGATTTTCATCATGTTTAAAAAAAATCTGCATCATGTTAAAAAAGAGAGAAAAAAAATCATAAGTGTATAATAAATAATATGATAATTGATATGATCAAAATTTTAATATTTTAAATTTTTATTATTTGTTTTAAGTTATTATAAGAGATGTTTAAAATTGTAACAAAAATTTTGAATGTAACGGTACATTTTATATTATACCTAAGTCTCTATTTAAATTGATTTTTGTTTTTATCTTAAAAAAATCAAAAAAAAAAAAAATTGAAGAAAAATGGGAGTGATTGATGTATGGAAAAGGAATTAAGATTATAATTTTGTGGAGGGGGTGGGTGATATTTCCCCCACAGTTTATTTAAAAATTCCTCACCTTTTACATTTTTTATAATTACAATATTTTAGAAAAATGGGAAAAAGAAATAAATAAATATTAATTAAATCATTATTAGTTTTTATTTAAAAATCTTAACTTTATTTATTTATGCTTTAACTTCTTTTCTAATGCATTTAGATTTTAAGTTATTAGAAGTATTTATTAATTGATATAATAATAATTATTATTATATAAAATTAATAACCATTGAATTTATTTACTGATGTTTAGTTTCTTTCTCTATTACTCCACTTATTTATAAATTTGTAAAAAAAGAAAAAAGTTTAAAGTAATTGAATTAAAATTTAGTTTTAAAAAAATTGAGATACAAGTATAAGACTTCATAATAATAACTAATTATAAATTTTAATTAAAATAAATATTATAGGGTTTAATTAGATTTGCAATTAATTTTAATATAATATTTATTAAGGTTAAGATTGTAAAATCTATAAGAAGGATTTTATAAGAATGATTTGCAATATCACCACTCTAATTTTTTTTCTCCAAAAAACCACTCTAATTTTTTTATTCAAAAAAATTTGTTGATACTTGTTTATATATATATATATATATGTAACCACTCTAATTTTTTTCTCAAAAAAATTTGTTGATACTTGTTTATACATAATGAAATATATATGTAACCACTCTACTTTTTTTCTCAAAAAAATTTATTGATACTTGTTTATACGTAATGATATATATATATATATATGTAAAATTTAACTTGTATTCAAATATTATATACCAATTTTTTTTTTTTATAATTTTAAAAATTTTGACGAGATATCTTAATAAGTGGTGAGGCTGTTTACATCCTAAAAAGTATTTTACACCATATTATTCATTTTATTATATTTAAAATATAAATTTTACTAATCATCCCGCTAAATCTTTAAATTTGTCATCATATTAACTTCTTATATAATAAAACTGCACATTACTTTTAACAGTTATATTTATTTTTATTATATTCTCTTACAAGTTGCAGTGCATATTTATTATTATTTTTTAAAGATTTATTATATTTTAAAGCAAGAAGCAACAATAGATTAACTATTTCTCAAAGTATTTAATAATCGGGAATGACAATTTCATCTGTCAATTCAACAATATTTCATCCTAATGAAATCAATTTGGCATACTTTTAGTAGGTTTTGAACAAGTACGAATAAAAAAATAAAAATCCATTAAGGGTTTGATACAAATTTGGGTTTTGTGAATATTCCTCTCTCTCTCTCTCTCTATATATATATATATAAAAATTTTATCAGACATCTCTTTTGAAGATTATAATAATTTTACTTTGTGATTAATTTTATAAAAAATAAATATACTTACCTCCTTTTTAACCCTAATTTGACCAATAAAAATATAAATATATCCCTAATTTGTTTATTCTTTATAATTAAAATTCTAATTTACTTATCCTTATTTATTTTTATTTTTGAATTTATTTATATTAGGTACTAATTTATAATCTAAATTTATAATTAATTTGTTAGGAAATTAATATGTATATATATGTAATTAATTTTTTTTTAGATAAATATTATTTTGTTTATTTTATAAAATATATCTAATAAATTTTAAAAATGAAGTAAAGTTAAGTATATAATTTTACTTATAAAAAATAAATAAATTAGAGATATATTTATTTTTTAGTTAATTAATTTAAAGTTAGAGAAGAGAAAGTATAATTTTTCATAAAATTTATTATAAAATATATAAGAATATATAAGGTTAGAGGAGATAATGTTAAAAACCCTATATCTTCTCTAACCCTGTATATGTGTGTGTGTCTTATTGATGTACCAAAATTTAATGAATCTTATTTTAAACTTTAAAACTTTGTTATTAATTTAATATGGCTTATGATGTTGCAAATTTCTAATGAATTGATATATGTTATTGTTAATGAGTATTTATGAGTTTATAGAATTTTATTTTAAATTTATAGTATTTTCTGTGAAATTTATAAAATAGTTATATATTTTTTTGTTGATGTGATCATTTTATTTTTTATTACTGGATTTGATATTTTATGTTAGTAATGAGTTTTATTTTGAATTAATACTAAAAAGTTATAATTTTAATTAGATAAGTTATATAAGTTTAAATTTGATATATCGTATTAATACAAATGTAGTTAGAGACAAAAGACTGATAAAAACTTATAGATCTTTGTATAGATTTAGCAAAGGTTAAGTCTATGTTAAAGTAAGTTTAGTAATAAAATAGTAAATTTGTTATGAATTTAAAGAGAATATAATATTAAATTTTTGTAGTGAATACGGATATAAATTTAAAAGTATATGTCCTAAATTTGATCCGTTGTTATCCTTGATAGCAACATCTTTTTTTTTTTTTTTTCAAATTTCTTATCTTTGATGATAATTTAAAGGTTTATTTAGTTTTCAAACGTCTAGCATATTAAAGAAAATGAAGATTTGTAGGTATGCTCCAAAAATCCTCAAGATGGAAAAGGTGATTTGGGTTTCATCCTCAAGATGGAAAAGGCCAGCTCCTTACTGCGGGGAGAGCAAAATGGGTCATAACAAAATTGGGGCCCGTATAATTGTTTCATTTTAATTTAATTTTAAAAATTAAAGGTACGATTGCAAAATTATTATATAAATATATATTTTATATTCTAAATTTTTTTATTTATTTATTTTATACACTCCTTAACTAACAGTTTTTCTTCATTTAATGAGAACTATATATTAAATTCTAACTGAGACATCAAATTATAAAATATAATTTTATTTACTAATTATATATACACAATACAAACACAATTGAAGCTGATGTTCAAATTTTGTTAACAAATTTTGAGTAGATGAATTTATTAGATAGATGTGCAATCAATCAAACAAGCGAGTATGACATAAATGGGGCTATACATATACTATGAATGTTAGTTGCTGTTGTATTTTCACTTAATTTTAAAAGTTTCTATTAGTTTCAAATAATTAATCCAATAAAAGTGTTTGTTCTTAAACTAAAAATCATATATATATATATATATATATATATATATATATTTTGAGAGTACTCTATATCTTAAACTCTATTGAATGGATAGAGAAAGTCACTCAATTTCTTTAACTCTATTAAATGGATAGAGAAAGTCACTCAATTTCTTTAACTCTATTAAATGGGTAGAGGATGTATTTTTTAGGCCTATTTTAGTACAAGTAATGTTAAATTTATATTTGAATTTATATTTTTAAAAATTAATTTAATTTTTCTTATTTTTTTGTTTTTTAATTGATTATAAATAATTATATTAAAATGGATAGTTGAACCAATTAAAAAATGCTACGTGCACTATTTAAATTTAAAGTATATAAAATTTTAATATTTTATCTAATTGTTTACTTTTTAGTTGAATTTGATATTTTGAACTTCTAATATATCCTTGCTGATTCCTATTCAGTTCTAAATAAATAAATAAATAAATAATAATAATAATAATAATAATAATAATAATCATAATAATAATAATAATAATAATAATAATAATAATAATAATAATACTAGTATAAAACCCAATCCAAATTGAACCACTGATTAGTCTAATCCAATTTTATAATTACAAACCTTTTTTGCCCTAATAATAGGAAGAAGTGAAAATTATGCCAAGTTGTACAGACCTCACTCCAAACTCTTAGGCCCGAATGTAGTGCGTAATTTACATAATTCTTAAATAATTAGCCGTATTTTAATTTTTTTGATTTTTATAATTAATTAAAAATTATTTTATTAATAAATTTTAAATATTACAAGAAGTAAATCAAAATCCAATAAGGTGTGAGCGACATTTGAATTCTAAATCTCTTGTATCATTTCAAAAAATTTTACTAATTAAACTAACAAATGTTCAGTGTTAATATATCGTTTAATTTGATTTTATTTAACTATTATAAAAAGTATTTTAATTTTTTTAAAATTTTTACTTGATTATTTGCATTTTCATGCCTTTGTGTGATTGTTTATGAAATTTTCATGTGTTAAATGAAAGTTTGTCATGAGCCTATTTGAACTTTGTGCGGTGTTGATCCAATAATTTTTTTGCTAGACTCAGTGTCGTGACAATTCAACCGGGTCTATTTTTCACCTCTAACTCCAACAACTCAGTGCTAAGCGTGCACTGTAATGGAATTATGTTTACGCATATTATGAAAGTTGACTAAATCTCACCTGTTGAGACGAGAGAAAATATTGGCGAGCAAAGACTTTAAGGCGTGTTATTACACTTTCATTAAGATTTTATCTGCCCCCACTCTAATAGTTTGCTAATAGCCTCTATGAAAAATTACCTATAGGATTTATTACAACTGGAATACTTACTGCACTTAGTAATTCTAAAATATTTCCAAAACACTTCTTTATAAAATTGAATAATTTTAAAGTCGAGAGTTTCAGCGGTAAGATATTATAAGAAATAATCATCGTATGTAAATTAATGAATGGAACAAATTTTTTTCATAAAAAAATAAAATAAAATTTTTAGAGTTGTAGAGACCCAAAATTTTCAAGATCCGAATCATAAATTCAGTTCTTGAACTAGAACTAGTTCCTTTAAAGTAAATTCAAGTTTTAAAAATTAAGAATCAAAACTAAACTAAAGAATTGGTTTGATTTTGAAATAAAAATTATTTTATGAAAAGTACTATTTATTTATAATATTTGATTTAAGTTAATTTACTTTTTCAAGATAAAATAAATACAAATACGTATATAATAAATAATTTAACTAATAAATAACATTTGAATCCTTAACTTATCAAAAAAATTTTGCTATTAAAGGACATGATAAAAATAAATAAAATACAATAAAGAACCATAAAGGTGAAATAAGAGATCATACTTTTTCATATTACCCTTCATGTAATTCTTCATTGTCTTATATATATTTTTTTAGTTATTGTAAGTGAACCACTTTAAATCTGACATTGAGTAAAATATCAATGAAAAACTCTATATTACTACTTTTTAATAATAATAAAAAAAAGTCTTGCACAATGTGGAGCTCTTTAGAGGACCTTATTACTATTTTAATTACCATTGCTCAAGCTATCAATTTTAGTACAATTAAGGTTACTTTCTTTATCTCTAAAGGAGTGACCTTATTAAAGCATAAAACCATGCCAGTGTTTAAAGTAAAACGACTATAAAATACAAGAACTAATTGGCAAGATTAAGAAATATATGACATAAATATATCTGTAATGTTTTATCATGCCTTTAGTTAAAATGATTTTATAAACTATTTTTCAAAACAATGGCATATTTATTATTATTCAAGAATACAATCTATATAACAATCCTCTATTACATTTTAATATTACAATTATATTGATATTCTTGTATATACATCAAGGTACTTTTGGTCAAAAAGTATGTTAAAGTTATAAATAAGAAATAAGCAAAAGTAGCTTTAAACAAAGCCTTCTTTTTGTTTAAACAAGAAATACTACAAACATGATTATATATTATTTTCTTCTTTAAACACTAGTATGGCTTTATGCTTTACCTTAAATTCATGACCATTTACTAGAGTAAATCCTTAAACTGTTGCTAGAAGCAACATCACTTCTATGTTCATAAAGGTAAAGTTCACAATATGTTCCTACTACTTTAGACATCCAAATTAAACTTGAACTTTATTAAGAGAGTTATAACTCATTCTCTAATGTGTAGTAGCTAGCACTAACATTTTGAGAAAGTTATTTAATAATATAATGCCTATATAATTACGTATCAATAACTTGTTATTATTTATTAAACTTCATTCAGTGTTCTTCTAATATGAAGATTGGTTATCATTACTAGTGACTTTTTTATAAAAGATTTCATACCCATGCCATCAGTAGATGTTGAAGGATTTGCTAAGTTATTACTAGAGCTAAAATAAATAATATTAATAACACTATCCTTTATCTATTGTTTTAAATATTCATATCTCCAGTTGATATGTATAGATTTTCCATTATCCACCTTATTATTTGCCTTAGACAAGGTAGTCTCACTATCAGAGTATAAAGAAATAAATGGCATTAGTTATGGCCATAACTCTATAACCAAAAACAAATTTCTCAGCCATTCAACTTCTTTGCCTACTGCTTCTAGTATTATATACTCAAGTTCCATTGTAGAGTGGGAAATACATGTTGGTTTCTTAGGTGCCTATTGATGGTTCCTCTTCCAATCGTAAAAATCCAACTAATTATGTATTGATTGTCATTAACACTAATAATCCAATTACCAGTGGAGTATCTTTCTAACACAGCTGGAAATCTTAAAATAAATCCATATTGATAGTAGTTTAAAGATGCCAAAGAACTTTAAAAATTGTAAATGCTATATATAGCTTGGTACAATGCATGACATACATCATGCAATTGATTGTACTTGCTAACTCATGTTATGCAACTGATACACTAAAATTTTCAAATATTTTAAGGATACTTGTTTCTATTATTGTCAAATGTTTATATTTAAGTAGTATTTTTTTCTATGTAGCAAGATTGAAATAATGCATAAACCTCATTATATTTCTTTACTTTAATTACTAAAATAATACACATGTTGTGAAAATATACAAAAGGCAAGTGCACTTTATTGTTAATAAATAAGACAATGATGAGTTAAGTATCGTTCTCACAAGAATTGTATTTATAAAATTTTAAGTACCAATTTCAACTACTTTTATTGTTATCTAAATGAGTTAAAAACTAATTTTATTAACTAATTAAATAAACTATTAAACTAAAATGAGACAAAAAGAAAGAAATAAGGAGATGTTTAGGACATATCAATTTATATAAAGTAATCCAAATTTAGTTTATTGTTCTCATTAGTTAGAATTAAGTTCATGGTTGATAATGAAAAATTATCGAGTTTATTCATTAGCTTTTTTTAGGGTGACAATGAAAATACTCATAAAGTATTAATTTACTATATATTTATGTAAATTCGAATAATTAGAGATTTATAAAATTCTATGTAAATATTACATTAAACAAGCAAGTATATCACTATTTTACATAGATTTGATGGCATTCATCTCAAGATCATAAACATAAAAATACCTTTTTTAAGGTATAAATACGTAACTAAATCATCTAATCAATGGTCAGTTGACATAGACGTATTAAGAATAAGATAAATACTCAACTATATAACAAAATTCAAATCAACTCAAATAAATAAACTTAAATCTTTTATGGTTTGGCTATATCTTAATCTTAAAATAATAAATTTAGTTCATAATGTATAAAACTAAAATAAAAAAAATAAATTCAACATCTTGAAACAAAAGAGTATAAGGGAGAAAAAATTAAACTTAAGTAAACATCCAATTGGAAGCAATGATGTCCTCTTCTATTTCATGTACTTTGTTCTCTTCTATTTCATTTAAACAAAAGAGTTTAAGGGAAAACTTAAATCTTTTTCTTTGGTTTTCTTCTCTCTTTGTGTCTCAAAAATACCTCCAAATCATTTCTCCAAAAGCACCCCTTTTGAATGATATAATTTTTCCTTTTATATTTTAAATAGATGAATAAAATCTCAAAAAAATTCTTGACGGGTGTCACAACCTTAGATTTTTTATTTACTGTTTATTATTGTAGCGATGTCGTTGCAGCAAAGTTACTGTTTATAATTATTGTAGCAACATCATGGTGCCAGTGGTTCTATCTGGTGTCTTCTCTTGCACTCTAAATGTGTTTTTCACTTCAAAAATTCTTTTTTTTTTAATAAATTATTTCCTCGTACATAAAAATGAATAAAATATATAAAAATATACTAAGAGGAAATAAATAAAAGAATGAATTAGTAAAATATTAAGAATAAGAGTATGGTAAAATTATATAAAAATAACACAAATCAATTTACTTCATTTAAATCTTTCACTTTAAAGCTTGAAATTAAATACTTTTTTGTTTCATATATTCCTTCCAATTTTATAACAAAAAATTAGTAAGTCATTAGCATAAAGACAAATGATTACACTGAATTTATTTGTAAATTTAAAATAAATATATTTATTTGCATTATTATGTTTAAACCCATGTAAATTGATTTCATAGTCAAATTTTTCATACTATTGTTTTGGTATTTGTTTAGACCATTAAGAGATTTTACTAATTTACAAATTTTCATTTCATTTCTAGGTAAAAAAGAATCATTTTAATTGTTCCATATATGTTTCCTTATCAATATCACCATTAAACACACACACACACACACACACACACACACACACACACTTTTCACATCCATTAGATATACACTCAAATTATTGATGCTAATGTCATTAACACTATAATATATATAATTCTTGCTACTAGCACATATGTGTCAAAATAATCTATTCTTTTACTAAATTACAAACCTTCTATTTCAAGCACAATATCATCTTCATTAAAAGACTAGAGGACCAAAGATAAGTTAAACTATCCACAAATCAAATTCACGAAAAGTCCTAATTCATAAATGATTCTTTATGTGCCTTAAAATTTTAGTAAGATTATTATTAGCCAAAATCCTATTTTTACCTAAATAGGATAAGATAAGTAAAATCACATATTGCCTAATATAACTATTAAACTTAAAGTCTTCTTATGTGAAGACAAAAAATTGGATGGATAGTAGTACGTTGGATGAATAGTAAAAATGCCTAATTTGCTACAACAAAAATATGCAACAAAATATGTTTTCAGAATAATATCAACTCATATTATCTTTGTAAACCCTAACAAACATATTACTTTGGACTTTTACTATGAAAGTATTTTTCATCTATGTGTTTGTATCTATATATTATTGATTTTGATTATGTCTACTATATTATTGACTTTAATTATGTTCAAAATATTTGATAAGCATAATTATACTTTATGCATTGGCATGAGGCATGAACATGTATTTTTTTCACATTGGAAGGAAAGTGATTTATGAAAAGTAATTTTTTTTTGAAAATATGTTTTGCGTTGTCTTAGGTATTTGAATTCGTTACTTGCTTAGTAGAAACCATATGTGAATATGTGTTGTGTTTCTGTAACACCCCTATATTTAAAATCAACCTGACAAGATAAAATTTGAATTTTTTTTTTTCAAAGCATAATGATATATTTGATAGACATTTTTGTTACGATGATAAAAATATAAATATCCACACATAACCATTAATTAAAATATAATCTATTTAAAATAAAATATTCGTCAATATCGATAGAGTGTGTACTAGAGGTTATGTACTGATATAATGGATAACCCAATGGTACACCGATATGATATGCCCCTATACACACACACACTTATATCTAATTATGCAGTCACATATTACTTAAGTATACTACTAATTATGTTTATACCATTATTTTCACCCAGTGTACACATTGAGTACTGTCCTTAGTATTAATGCATATATACGCAACCACTTTAAATATGTAGTATGACACTTGGTAGTACGCACCATATCTAAAAATAATAATCATCTAATTATACACACACACACACACACACACACACACCATATGGATCAAGCATTAGGAAACAACTTAAATTTAATTTAAATCAAAAAATACATTTATAACCAAAATAATTGATATATATATATATATATATTGAATATGTATAATATCCTGGTTACACACATAGTCCACAGTATGTAACCCAAAAATAAGAGTTCAGCGACCAACATATATATACATATATTGGATATGTATAATATCCTGATTACACACATAGTCAACAGAATGTAATCCAAAAATACAAGTTCAGCGTACCAACATATATATACATAAATATGTAAAATTACACATTAACACCAAAAAGGACCCTCATCACAGAGATATTAGCCCTGTTGACACCTCGAAGAGTTCCCATCCATATCTCGCTGCGCCACATTACCTGTAAAATCACAATCCACAAAAGGTGAACAAACAGTTTAGTAAGAAAACATAACATTTTAGTACAAAATTCGTTCCTTTGCCACATATGGTATGCGATACTGATGGCGTAGAGGTTATTAAATCTATTTCGCTTTAACATAATTTGACAATACAAATAACACTCCGATCATATAATCCATATCACTATCCACATAATACTCATAATTACTGTATAAAATGCAAATAAGTCTACATGTATTTTGAAATTAATAACATATGACATTTACAATAAATTACCGATAAATATTTGATAGGTTATACTAACACAGTTATGGATCGTGGTCACAAAGTAAATCCGTCCAACCCTTATCCATTCACACCACTCGTCTATCGGACTGAACGTGTAACACCCCCTTCCTTTTATTTCTATTCATGTGGCATATAGTACATTGAAATTATCGAAAAGACAAAAATTAACGCTTTCCCATAGTGAAGCGAAGTTTTTATTTATTCAAAAGAGTTTATAAGAAGTACCCACATAAATAGTAACAGCTAAAATAGTATTATTTTTTTTTTTTTCTAAAGAATTGTTATGCATTTTAATGAAATTCATACTTCAGAGTACACAGAAATAAAATTACATAACAATGGCCTAAACCTTAGATATACTATGCCCCGTTCAAAAATCTTTGCCTCAACTGCACTTTCCGAAACCGCTACCGCTATGCCATATTCCCCTGAAAATAATAATCCCACAAAGGGGTGAGCACACCACATGGCTCAGTAAGATAATACAATACTTAAATAAAGGAAGGAGCATGTTACCTGAATCCCTACTTATTTTGGCCATTTCACACAATTCCACACACACCAGTATATGCATGTCCACATTTCAATGTACATGTTCCAACAAGCATATGCTCAATAATGTACACAAGATATTATATCATCTTCTCTAGAACTCTAAGCACTATATCATCAATGAATTCTGTATAATATCTTAATCAGAGTGACACTCCTCATGATATACCATATATAGATAATACAATCTCAATCAATATATTTTCTAAATGAATCACGTTATCACCTGCGTCCGTTTAAATTATTTTTCTATTCTTATCAACGAACATCTACATGATCATATAAAATCATTACATAGTTATTCGTATAAATAACGGCTAATGACGCGGCCCCACACAGAGGAACTGCTTAGAAGCCGGTATAACCACACAGTATTAATCACACACTCGGCCCGAGATAGTCAAAATACCCTAGGCACACAATCAATACCCACATAGGATACAAATATTTCAAACACCTAAATATAGATACAACCGAGGGTATTTGTAAAATAATAACACTGTTTCTGTATGCTATTTCCACTCCCGGAAGGTTGGTGATAGAAATTTTATTGCGTTTACAAGTGATCGATTATACTTATAAACATTATGGATTATGGTTGTTACTCTAAGCCACTGGACCGTTTGGAGGACAGCTGTGGATTCCACCTACCCCTCAGGGTACCACAGTCTTAACGTCATACCTCCATTAGAAACTAGCTTACAAGCCCAGCTGAGGGAGATGTAACATACATATCCGATCCACGTATCACAATTATCTCAATACTGGTTCATTACCAGTCTATGTTATCATACATTCATATTATCTTTTTATTTTCACTAAAGCAAGACAACCTGACAGTTATACTATAATCACAAATACACGTCTTTCATTCTTTATCCCATACTAGGGATTCTTTCACCTACATTAAATATTGACTATACTATTCTAAGGACATATACCAATCTAATCCTAGTTGTTCACTAAAGTATACCGACAATAACAATGTAAACTCATAACATAGTTCCTACACCATCATATTCTTACTGTATTCTCAACCTTACGAATAAATGTGTAAACTAATATGTCGAATAACCTGTAATACATCCAATGCGCCTTTTTCCACAATATTCTCAAGCTTCTCACATGATCTTTAATCTTATTATAAATTCACACATATTCTTTTCATTTCCCAAACATATCGGTGAGCTAAACAGGTTTCTATATACTAGAAGTGAAGTAACATATTTACTGCCTTACCCATTATCTTATTTAAATACTAATTCTCCTTTTTCAAGCTAATGCTAGCTCTCTGTTTCTACAAGATTAAGTTCTCTCTTAAAGAATTGACACTTGCCAAGATATGATTAGACTTCTATCATTTTCACAATTCACATTCATAACAATAATCTGTTTGTGACTACAACTAAAGGTAATTCTAGACCCTCCGTTACATATGAAAACCAGAATACAAAGGAAGGTCATGAATGGCTGTATGAATAGTATTTCTTATAGGAATTCGGCAAGAGTTTGCCTATACATATAAGCTGCCCTACCTGCACAATAAAACTAGGACAGTCCCCATACCAAATAAAACACAACGTGTTACTGCCTCATTGCAGTTCACACTAACACAAGCAACTCTTAGCAGATAGAAGTATTCTATCATGCAGTTTGAATCTAATAGGTACACGAATTCATTTCCTTATAGATTTGTCATAATTAAGTAAATTATGAATTGTGGTCATGATATCCACCGTACACTTCAATATATGTATACAATGGTCATTCGCCCACACCGGGTTCCTCAAACCAACAGGATAATTAGTTCTATCATGGGTTGCACGTACCCAAGGACGCTATGGAAAACAGCCGCTTTCAAACCATGGGTTCAACATACCCTGCGGGCACCATGATTCTTATTATCATTTCTCAATTGCTGTGGGTTCAACATACCTCGAAAGGCACCACAGTCTTACTATCAATACAGAGCTGCTGTGGGTTCAACATGCCTCGAAGGGCACCACAGTCTTATTATCAATCCGGAGCTGCTGTGGGTTCAACATGCCTCGAAGGGCACCACAGTCTTATTATCAATCCGGAGCTGCTGTAGGTTCAACATACCTCGAAGGGCACCACAGTCTTATTATAATGATGCTGCTCCGTCCTAAGCGGCTTTACTAGGGTAACGGAAAAACTACCGATCTCTAATTATCCCAATTATACCAGTTATCCACACAGATTTATTCATAGTCGACTCAGTCATAACAACATGACTATTTTGCCTACATTAATCAAGCAGCATTTTAGTAATTTCATGATAGGTAATATAATTACCTATGCAACACATTTATTAGTCCTTATATTCTAAAAGGACTTCATACGTATGGATTTGTCGTAAGGCTAGTAGTACTTAGTTATAAAAACATATTCCACTCTGGCATATAAATATCCCATAAGACAATCAAGATAAAAACATAGAAATATATCACAATTCGAATACATGAATATACTATACCACTATTAATACAAATTCGCAGAAACATATTTTAATCGGTTATCATATATTGCGTTATTACACGCAATCCCAACATGTCGTCATAAATAAAAATATACTCATTACCTTACTACGGCACAATAAATATAATATACTAACGTATGCACACATGTTAATTCGAATAGCATTGCAAAACATCGAATGCAGCATCTACTCAATCATTCCATCATAAAGGCATAATTACGTATATATATACAAGCGTTCCTACCATATAAATATATGTAAATACAAACATGGGACATACAATGCTGTATAGGTATTTTAGAATACCTAATCTAGCACTGCAGGTCGACGGTAATAGTATTACGCTTATAACTATATATATATATATCTAACACACGGATATTAACACTTCTAATTGCACAATCATGCCCATTCCCCATCAATGGGACTTTTCTACAATTTAACTCATTATTATAATGTATATTCATTCAATTATAAACATTATAAATATTAAAACTAATTTTTCTAAAATTTAAATATTATATTATCTTACCTTCAGACACCCAATGCCTATACGAATGATGAAAAACTATCCCGGAGAGAGTATACGCGTTCGAAATACTCCTGCGTACGCTACGTATTTTTCCTCGAAAAACGTGAAAGTTATTGTTCACGAGGCACTATTCACAGACACTATTCAACCCACGAACTTTCGATTTCCGTTTCATGAACAGAACACACCATCGCGATCCTTGCGATGTCGGGATGCTGTTCATGGTGTCCATATGCCACAAAACACAAATTAAAGCCTTCAAAATCATCAATCATCCTAAAATTTCAGATGTTAAGGAACCTACTTTGGATCCTAAAATCATCATCGAAACTCATTCCAAATTGAGATCTAAACATACCGCGTTGGAGTACGAGTGTCGGGGAGCACACTGGTCGGTTTAGATTCCACCGGAACTACACCGGTCGCCGGAAATCTTGCCGGAAACACCCCTTCCCGATCAGCCTTCCCACGCCGGAATCCGATGACCAAATGCCGGAACGTGGCACACCACCGTGAAGAGGGCAGCGAGACGGTGCCAGACGCGCCAGAGGTGTTGGTCAACTTATTGCCGTCCGCCGTGAATTGCCGGTCAAAGTTTACGTCGGCGGAGCTTCGGACGGCGCGTGAGGGCGCGTGGCAGCGGCGATCGGGGCGGGGTTGACGGCGTTGCACTCGCGGCGGTCCTCCACTCGCCGGTGGTGAGGTGATCTGAGGTCCGATGACGAAAATCACTGTTCACAGGAGAGAGAGCCGTGGGGAGGAGAGAGAAAAGAGAGAGAAAATGGAGGAAAAAAGTGAAATTTATTTTTCGAGTTTTTCGACCCCGTCCCGCTTATATAGTCGGGCACGCACGACGAAAATTACAGCTTTTCGCTTCCGTCGTCAAATTTCTGATACCGAAAATAAAATACTGTATTTTTTGCTCATACAGCACGCTGTCCCGAATACCGGTCAACTCTCTCTCTTATAAAAATTCTCAAAAATACTGTATTATAACTTCATAACAAGGTTTTAAGAGTATAAAATTTTTAAGATGTTACAGAACGTATATTTTACATATGATCGATCATATAACTTGACTATAACTAAGTCAATGGGTGTGAAGGGTATTTGAATATCTAGATCCATAACTAATGTAGTTATACAGTTAATACCATATGACCCAAAGCCATACATTCACTTTCAAAAACTATTGTACACCAAAACCATGCACAATGAATACCACATGAAACCAAAATCATGCATTCATTTTTGAAACTATTATATACTTAAATTATGCACAATAAATACCATATATGCACACCTATATACATTGAAATGATAAATAATGTCTAAATTTCGGTTTTCATGCACATATGAAATTCGTTCACATAATGAATGCATAATGCACTTATAGATAGTGATACTTAACCAAAAATCTATAACACTTTCAAAATCTTATACACTCGTAAATACCCAGTCTACCAAATTTACTAGAATTTATCTATCACAATTATAATTTTTGCCATCACGATACACATATCGCATAACTATCTAATGTTAATAAATAACAACACTAACGCATCATTCACTATTAAAAAAAATTTACATAATAATTATAACTACTATAATTATTACAATAACTAACATGCAGCGTTAGGAATATTACAACCTATTTTAAATTTTGTTAATTATGCTCTGATCACATAGTTATAATAACAATTTTTTCACACATTCCAACAATGCATATAACATATTATACATAGATAATATATCAAAACAATTTTAAACCTCCATAAGTATACTCATTCTCTGTCAATAGGATTTTTTCTATAATAGTAACTAAAATTATTATTTTACTCTTTTTTAATTTTTCTTGTTTTATCCATCTAACTCAAATGCTACCAATTCCAATGTTTCACAGCACACTCTTAAACATATAAATATGCCATAAAAATAATAATTAAGGTCACTGGAATAGTAGTTAAAATTTTCATTTTACCATTTTTTCATTTTCTTTCCATTTTAACCAACCAAATTAATTCCTATCAATTTCATTACTTCACCATACAATTATTAACATATAATCATAAAAAATATCATTTAAGACATAATAAACAATAATTAAATTTATTATTTTAGTCTTTTTCTAATTTTCTTTCATTTTATATATGCAAATCAATTTCTACTAATTTTATTTATTTCCTAACACACCTATACACATTAAAACATATCATAACACATTAAAATTAAACATTTAGAGGCTCAATGAAGAGTATTCAAATTTACTATTTTGCCCTTTTTCTAATTTTCTTCCATTTTACATATTATCCTATATCCAATCTCATCTAAACATCATCCCAAATCCATTCATACATAAATTAGCTACCAATCACAAATTTTATAAAAGAAAGTTACATTCTCTTACCTTCAAAGTATACCAAATGCTTGAGTAAACTTCCTAATACCATAAAAGCACCTAAATTACCATTTAAAATAATAAAATCACCATCAAAATCACTTTTCAACAAATTCATAAACTGAACTTAATAAATTTAAAAATTTTTACCATTAAATTAAAACTCTTGACACGTAGAATAATTTTTTTTTCAGCGGTAATGTGTTTAATTGAGCGGATTGTGAGATTTTACTTGATTTTTTTCAAGAAAATAAAAAAAATTTGAAAGAGAGGGGAGAGAGTGATTCACGGAAAGAGAGAGAAGGAGGAAGATGAATTAATCCAATTTTGAAAAGTCAAAAAGTCTTATCCAACTTAATATGTTTAAAAATTACACTTTTACTTAATAATTTTTCAAACTTTATATTTAACTCCCAAGACAATTATGAGGCTACCCAACTTATTTTTAAATTCTTTTACTTTATTTCATCAGTTTTAATTCTTAATTTTTCTTCAAATTTTTTGTAAAAGACTATTTTACCCTTAATAAAGAAAATTAGTTATTTTGATTATTTTTCATCATTTTTAGAGAAATTCACATCCAAATTTGATTATACTTTTTTTTATATCTTATTTGTACTATTTAAAATATTTTTGATTGATCAATTTATGGCAGAATCCTTTTGCTCCCTTGCAGGATGACTATTTTGCCCTTTGTGGGCAAAAAATGCGATTCTTACCACTTTAGGGTTATTCAACTTACCTCTTCTCACAAAACTCTATTACAATACTTGCAAAAATGTTGGGTTATCGAATTCTAGCAGAGTCCTTCTGACTTTTGGCATAATAACCCTTTTGCTCTTTGTGTCCCTAACTTCGCAAAAATATACCAAGCGCGTCTCAAATTGAAATTAAACTTACCAATATGATATTTGTGAAGTTCTAAGATTTTTTATGTGACCAAAACTCACTTTGATCATAATTTTGAGTGAAAAGACTATTTTACCCTTACATAGTAAAATGACTCGTTTACATGATTTTCATTCGGTTTCCTTTCAGTGAACTTCATAAAATTTTTTTAGGGATAAAAAATAATAAAAATTAGGGTTTGCCTATATTCGGATGTCACAGTTTCATTTGAGATCGGTATATGTGATAAGTGTAGTATTTTCCTAGGGAGAAGTGTATGTGACTCATGACAAAAAAAACCTTACCAAATGATAATTGGATGAATGTATTCTTATTATAAGTTTGAAAAAATGTTTCGAAGGATTTTAAGACTTAGTGGATTTTACTTATAGAGCTCTGATATTTGTTTAGTGGATTAGATTTTTGTGTATATGTTTGGATTCACTATAGTCAAGTTTTTATTTACATGTTTTGACTATGATGTTGAGACTCCTTTATGTTTGAAAATCCTTAAGTAAAAATAAGCCAAATATTTTTAAATGAAAAAGGAAATGCTTTGCAAAGAAATAAAACATTTTGTAAGTCTTTTTAACTCATTTGCACCAATAAGCATCGATTGTGGATTTGAATATTTGATAAAAATGTTTTATTTTTTAAAAGATATAAAATTAGTTTGTTTACTGCGTTATTTCTCATTATAATTAATTGTGATATTAAGAATTAAAAATCTTTATAGTTTATTGTCATTTGCATAAATTTGCATTAGCACGAATTATGAATTTGTATGTTTGATAAAAATATTTTGTTTTTGAAAGATATAAGACTATAATGTGATTCCAAGGGCTAAAAATGTTCATAGATTATGGTCATTTGCATCAATTTGCATAAGCATAGATTGTGGATTTGTGTATTTGATAAAATTGTTTTACTTTTAAAAAGTATAAAAATAATTTACTTATTAAGTTATCACTCATTATAATATATTGTGATTTTAAGAGATAAATCAGAAAAATAATAAGTGAGGATTTAATTTGAAGTGTTTTCTCAGTGTCTAGTGTTTTACTTTGAGAATAATTTTTGCAATCAAGATTTCCTTTATTATTAAGTTTCATAAGTTGTTTCATGTTCATAAAGATTTTTGTGACTAAAGAATATCTATGAAGGTATTTGGTTAAATTTTAATCCTTCCACATAATTTAAGCTATTTAAGTTAACAAAAATTATGCATTAGACCCTTTTAAATTATGGGTGTGACAATACCCACATTTGGAATGGTTTAGGAATACTAATTTTAAGTTTTTCAAGCTTTGCAACCAAAATTTGCAATTCATGGACTTGGCCCATAATAGATTTAGTATCAATCTTGCATAAAAATTAAAACTTATGTGTACCTACTTTTTTTGACAGCATATTTATACTTAAATGCTTTTCACATTTCTTTTGAAAACTTAACTAATGTTAATGTGTTTATAAATGAGTCCATCTTTATTATGTTTCTTTCTTTTTAATAATGCTATTGTGTCATTTTTTTTAATCCAACATGTAATATGTATTAAAAATTATAAGTAGAAACATAATTTTCTCATTCCAATGAATGAAGTTTGAGTTGGTATATGTTTTAAATTTAATAGTATTTTGGATATTTGGTATATTTGTATCATGATATATTTTTTTAATTTTTATATATTATTTGATTATTTCATTATTGTATACTATGTATTTAATAAATGTAATAATATCTTTAGAATAATAAGTTTAATTAGTTGTACACTATTTTTAAATATCTCTAGTAAAATATTATTGTAAATAGGGTAACAATAATGCATAGAGAGTAGTATGTATAATGATTGATAACAACATATGTGTGTTATGATATAAGATGTTAAGTTAACATATAGGTACAAGTTAATAAACTAATGTACTGGACCAACCTATGATGAGAATGCTACGTAAATTATTATATGAGTGTTATAAGTGATTCTTATAATGACATTAGTATATGTGATCATTAAATTTGAAGTTACCATAGTTTCCAACATAGAGAATGACATGTAACACCTTGAAATTTTTATACTCTTAAAATTTTGTCATGGAGTTATAATATAGTATTTTTGAGAGTTTCGATAAGAGAGAGAGTTGACCGGTATTCGAGACAGCGTACTGTATAAGCAAAAAATACAGTATTTCATTACCGGTACCAGAAATTTGACGACGGAAGTGGAAAGCTGTAATTTTCGTCGTGCGTGCCCGACTATATAAGTGGGAAGGGGTCGAAAAACTCGGAAAACAAATTTCATTTTTTTTCCTCCATTTTCTCTCTCTTCTCTCTCTTCTCCCCACGGTTCTCTCTCCTGTGAACAGTGACTTTCATCACCGGACCTCGGATCACCTAACCACCGGCGAGTGGAGGATCGCCGGACCGCTGCGAGTGCAACGCTGCCAACCCCGCCCCGATCGCCGTTGCCACGCGCCCTCACGCGCCGCCCAAAGCTCCGCCGACGTAAACTTTGACCGGCGATTCACGGCGGACGGCGGCGAGTTGACCGACACTTCCGACGCGTCTGGCACCGTCTCGCCGCCCTCTTCACGGTGGTATGCCCCGTTCCGGCATTTGGTCACCGGATTCCGGCATGGGAAGACTGATCGGGAAGGGGTATTTCCTGCAAGATTTCCGGCGACCGGTGTAGTTCCGGTGGAATCTGAACTGACCAATGTGCTCTCCGACACTCGTACTCTAACGCGGTATGTTTAGATCTCAATTTGGAATGAGTTTCGTTGATGATTTTAGGGTCCAAAGTAGGTTCTTTAACATCTGAAATTTTAGGATGATTGGTGATTTTGAAGGCTTTAATTTGTGTTTTGTGGCATATGGACACCATGAACAGCATCCGACATCGCAAGGATCGCGATGGTGTGTTCCGTTCGTGAAACGGAAGCCGAAAGTTCGTGGGTTGAATAGTGCCATGTGAATAGTGTCGGTGAACAGTATTTACACGTTTTTTGAGAAAAATTCCGTAGCTTACGAAGGAGTATTTCGAACGCGTATACCCTCTCCGGTACAGTTTTTCATCATTCGTATAGGCATTGGGTGCCTGAAGGTAAGATAATATAATATTTAAATTGTGGAAAAATTGGTTTTAATATTTATAATGTTTATACTTGCATAAATATACATCACAATAATGAGTTAAATTGTAGAAAAGTCCCATTGACGTGGAATGGGCATGATTGTGCAATTAGAAGTGTTAATATCCTTGTGTTAGATATATATATATATATATAGTTAGAAGCGTAATACCATTACCGTCGACCTGCAGTGCTAGATTAGGTATTCTAAAATACCTATACAGCATTGTATGTCCCATGTTTGTATTTACCTATATTTATATGGTAGGAACGCTTATATATACATACGTAATTATGCCCTTATGATGGAATGATTGAGTAGATGCTGCATTCGATGTTTTGCAATGCTATTCGAATTAATATGTGTGCATACGTTAGTATATTATAATTACTGTGCCGTAGTAAGGTAATGAGTATATTTTTATTTGTAATGACGTGTTGGGATTGCGTGTAATGACGCAATATATGATAACCGAATAAAATATGTTCTGCGAATTTGTATTAATAGTGGTATAGGGTATCCATGCGTTTGAATTGTAATATATTTCTGTGTTGTATCTTGATTGTCTTATGGTTTATTTATATGCCAGAGTGGAATATGTTTTCATGACTTAGTACTGCTAGCCTTACGATAAATCCATGCGTGTAAAGTCATTTTAGAAGATAAGTACTAATGAATGTGATTCATAGGTAATTATATTACCTATCATGAAAATTATTAACGTGTTGCTTGATTAATGTAAGCAAAATGGTCATGTTGTCATGACTGAGTCAACTATGAATAAATCTGTGTGGATAACTGGTATAATTATGAATCGGTAGTCTTTCTGTTACCCTAGTAAAGCCGCTTAGGACGGAACAGCATTATTATAATAAGACTGTGGTGCCCTTCGAGGTATGTTGAACCCACAGCAGCTCCGGATTGATAATAAGACTGTGGTGCCCTTCGAGGTACGTTGAACCCACAGCAGCTCCGGATTGATAATAAGACTGTGGTGCCCTTTGAGGCATGTTGAACCCACAGCAGCTCCGTATTAATAGTAAGACTGTGGTGCCTTTCGAGGTATGTTGAACCCACAGCAATTGAGAAATGATAATAAGAATCATGGTGCCCGCAGGGTATGTTGAACCCATGGTTGGAAGCAGCTGTTTTCCATAGCGTCCTTGGGTACGTGCAACCCATGGTAGAACTAATTATCCTGTTGGTCTGAGGAACCCGGTGTGGGCGAATGACCATTGTATACATATATTGAAGTGTACGATGGATATCATGACCACGATTCATAATTTACTTAATTATGACAAATCTATAAGGAAATGAATTCGTGTACCTATTAGATTCAAACTGCATGATAGAATACTTCTATCTGCTAAGAGTTGCTTGTGTTAGTGTGAACTGCAATGAGGCAGTAACACGTTGTGTTTTATTTGGTATGGGGACTGTCATGGTTTTCTTGTGCAGGTAAGGCAGCTTATATGTATAGGTAAACTCTTGCCGAATTTCTATAAGAAATACTATTTATACAGCTATTCATGACCTCCCTTGGTATTCTGATTTTCATATGTAGCGGAGGGTCTAGGATTACCTTTAATTGTAGTCACAATCAGGTTTTTGTTATGACTGTAAATGGCGGAAATGGTTGAAGTCTGATTACACCTTGGCAAGTGTCAATTCTTTGAGAGGAAACTTAAGCTTATAAAAACAGAGAGCTAGCATCAGCCTGAACAAGGAGAATTAGTATTTAAATAAGATAATGAGTAAGGCAATAAATAGGCTACCTCACTTCTAGTATATAGAATCCTGTTTAGCTCATCGATATGTTGGTAAAATGAAAAGAATATGTGTGAATTCATAATAAGATTAAAGATCATGTGAGAAACTTGAGAATATTGTGGAAAAGGCGCATTGGATGTATTACAGATTATTCGACATATTAGTTTGCACGTTTATTCCTATAGTTGAGAATACGGTAAGAATATGACGGTGCATGAACTATGTTATGAGTTTACATTGTTATTGTCGGTATACTTAGTGAACGACTAGGATTAGATTGATATGTGTCCTTAGAATAGTATAGTTAATGTTTAATGTAAGTGAAAGAATCCCTAGTATGGGATAAAGATGGAAAGACGTGTACTTGTAATTATGGTACAATTGTTCGGTGGTTTTGATTCAGTGAAAATGAAGAGATAATATGAATATATGATAACATAGACTGATAATGAATCAGTATTGAGATAATTGTGATACGTGGATCGGATATGTATGTTCCATCTCCCTCAGCTGGGCTTGTAAGCCAGTTTCTAATGGAGGTGTGACGTTAAGACTGTGGTACCCTAAAGGGTAGGTGGAATCCACAGCTGTCTCCAAATGGCCCAGTGGCTTAGAGTAACGACCAGGATCCATAATGTTTATAAGTATAATCGATCACTTGTAAACGCAATGAAATTTCTATCACCAACCTTCCGGGAGTGGAAATGACATACAGAAACAGTGTTATTATTTTACAAATACCCTCGGTTGTATCTATATTTAGGAGTTTGAAATATCTGTATCTTATGTAGGTATTGATTGTGTGCCTAGGATATCTTGGCTATCTTGGGCCGAGTGTGTAATTGATACTGTGTGGTTATATCGGCTTCTAAGCAGTTCCTCTGTATGGGGCCGCGGCATTAGTCGTTATTTATACGAATAAGTACGTAATGATTTTATATGATCATGTAGGTGTTTGTTGATAAGAATATAATTATAATTTAAACGAACACAGGTGATAGCGTGATTCATTTAGATAATATATTGATTGTGATTGCATTATCTGTATATGGTATATCATGAGGAGTGTTACTCTGATTGAGATATTTATACAGAATTCATAGATGATATAGTGCTTAGAATTGAAGAG